>LGRX02027589.1:0-24865 GCA_001247695.2 Cymbomonas tetramitiformis | reverse complement strand
AGCCCTGACCGGGGCGGAAGGCGTTCATTAGCTAATGAACGCCTTCCGCCTCGAAACGCGCGCCCTGAGCCCTGACCGGGGCGGAAGGCGTTCATTAGCTCATGAACAGTTTCGTCTTGTCCCAGGCTGCCAGGAGAACGGATGTGCAGCGTGCTGCCGAACGCGCCCTTCAAGGACCTGGTGGCTCCAGAGCGTTTACTGGAGCAGGCGCTAATGTGGATATGTCTCAAGTGGCCACCCCATCTGAGGCAAGGAAGGCAGCCGAGGTGGCTGCACATGGGTGGCACGCTAAGCTGACAGTGGAGCATGCAGCAAAGATGGATTATGAGGAGAAAGCAAAGCTGTGCAGGCAAATCGAGATGGAGCACCGGTGGCCGAATCCGATGGATTTCGACGAGGCGGAGGAGCAAGGGAGTGTGTTTCGTCTCCCCATTGAATGCCTGTACCACGCGACGGGGTACGAGGCCTGCCGGGATCAAGAGAGGGGCTGGGTGAACGAGATCAAGTCCAGCAGGAAGGAGAACCCGTGGGGCCCTTTCAATGCGGGTCTTGTTGCGATCGACGATGTCAAAACCCGTGCCGAATTCTCCCTGAAAAAAGCTCTGAAGGGAGAATACAGAGGCAAGGTTTTTGGGCACCAGCACTGTTATCAAGCCACCGACGAGTGTCACGAGGAAATCCCGTTGGAGATAGCCTTCGCGTTCTTCGAGAGCAAGATCTACATCGGTCTCACGCCTGACATGATTCGGTTCTTAGGCGAGATGCAGAACCAAATCGACCAGAAGACAAAAGGCAAAGACAACACTCAGTTCATGCAAGGGCTTCGTTCGACCCTTTTCGAAAAGCATGGGGTCGTGTACAAGGTTTACCGAGAAGCGTTGATCTCCGAGTTCGTCGCCAGCGTCCCCGAGGACACCGAAGGGGGTACCCCTTATCAACCTGGGTATTACGAGGTCGGAGGGCTGGTGCAAAAAATGGCGGAGTTCGAATCAGAGCATGGATTTTCAGTCCCGGATCCCGAGAAATATCCCAAGGGATTCCAGTACCTCGAGGATGTGGAGACGTCGGAGCGCGAGGAGACCCTGAGACCCTCCCTGAGGTAGAGGTGACGGTGAAGACGCTGGACGATGACATCAACGCTCACCTCGATCGGGTCACAAGTTGGTACCCCGTAAGGTCTCACTTGAACCAGTCGATGGAGACGCATGTGAAGGAAGTAGCGATGTCCAAGCATTCTGTGTTCGGCGGCGTGCAAATCAACCACTACTTCATGCACTGGACAATTGCCAATTTCCGGCCGCAGACGTGGGACTCTGCGTTAGCATCATGGAGGCTTACAGAAGGTTTGACCTGAAGGGCATGAAAAACCCTTTGGCTTCGAAGACCAAAAAGCGCAAGGCCTCATCTTCGCCCGCTAAGGGACCCGCCAAGAAAGCTGGCAAAAAGGGCACCTCCAACCGACAGGTAAATTACTTTTTACTTCTGCTTCGAACAGTGTTTACCCCCCCAACGCATCCTTTTCTATATTTTAAGACATGCTAAAAATGCTTTTTTTACTTGCAGATGGAAGACGAGGTGCAACGAGGAGGCGGGGACCACGGAGCGGGCTCGTCTAAAGGGGCATGCATTTTGGTGGAAGAAGCTCAGTTTCTCCACAATGCCAAATCCATGGGTATGACGTTCTGGATTAACTTGGGCGGCTTGGCGGGGGAGGCGGAGTTCGACAAGGTGGACACGTATCTGCGCCAGGTTATCAACAAGGAGTTGTCAGTAAAAGAGGGGGGCCTGATGATAAGCCAGTTCAAGAAGGAACGCATGGTGCAGAAGCACTTGGTGTCCGCGGCGGGATTGCAAAACTGGGACGAATTCAAGGCCGAGTTCACCCCCTACTGGAGCTCCCAAGAGAAAATCGAGTCGTTGATCGGCTGCTTACCTTCAACTCAGGGGGGAGCGCGCCGGGGGGGATCTGGGGAAGTTCCGCACGCGATCTTGAATTACGTCGAGAACGCGCGGGCGAATCTCAAAGAAGCGCAGGCGCCACGCGCGGCGCACATCCAAGGCTTGCAACAGGTCGAGGTGAAAGTCGACATCAAACTCTATCGGGAGGCGCGGACCGAGGGGCCGGAGCTTAAGGTTCCAGGAGAGGCAGGCCTTGAGGACGACGAGCCCACACATGAGACGAACGTGCCGATGTTCCCTCGTTGGAAGATCGTCAAGGGCAGCATGAACGATATGAAGGACGTCCCGAGGCTGCCCTTCACGGGGACGATCATCGACTGCAATTACGCCCTTGACAAGGAGAAGACTCCCGACGCGATGACCAAGGAGGAGGTGCAACCGTTTCTGGAGTCTTTCAACGCCAAGACCACCGCCCCGGCATGGACAGTCGCTATCTTTTGCGGTTTCGTCCAACAAAACGATTTCCTGGAGGTGATTGACAATTACTGCTCCGGCCGCGCGGGGCGGTTCTTCTGGCACAAGCAGAACGTGAACATGAACCCCAACAAGACCGTGCGCTACAATGACGTTGAATGTGGCGTCCTGGGGTACCATGTAAAGAGCGATGCCCAGGGGGAGTCTTCTAAAAAGCCGGAGTGGATGTTCAACTTTGATTTTGGAGAAGGCGAACGTGTGAGCCGCGCGTCACTTTTGCGCGGCTTCCCGGTTGTGCACCAGATGTTCAAACGCGACAGCAAAGTCGTGAATAACCATCAGAAACCCCAAGCTCTGTTGATGGAGCTGATCCAGTGCCACATGCTCGGTGACAATCCGGGCAAGAAGGATGAGAACGGCCATCCACTCAACTGGATTCTCGACGCTTGCTGCGGCGTCGGCTCGACGTCCATGGCCGCCATGAGGTGTGGTATGAACGCGATCGGCTTCGACCACGACCAGTTCATGGTCAGCTCTGCGCAGCAACGGCTGATCAATTTCGACGCCGAGCCCGATCAGCATGCCGAGTTGAAGCCCAAATCGAAGTGCGAACCGACGGCGAAGGGGAAGGAAGCAGCCACTGCCGAATCTGAGGAAGAAGAGTTAGAAGAAGATGGGTCAGATAAGAATGATGAATAAAATAGTAGGATTTGTCGACCGCCCTGACTGATAGTATCAGTCATGCCTCGACGGTACAGGGTGAAAAGTACTCTACTCGTAAACATTTGAATAAAGAATGATACATGTATGCATATTTCGGTGTTTTCATTGTACGCATACTGCACTTTTCTACCGTGTTGCCTTTATGTATCCCTATTTCGCGCATAAATATCACTAAACCCTGATTTTTATGAAATATATATAAATCCAAAAATGACATATGATAATGTCATTTTCATCGAATAGTGTGTTCATACGAGAAATGTGCATGCACGTGTGACGTCAGCTCATTATAAATCGAGGACAAAACCGCCCAAGCATTTCTCGTACGTCGATGGATCTGGGATCGGATCCGACATACGAGAAATGTTCATGCACGTTTGACGTCAGCTCATTATAAATCGAGGACAAAACCGCCCAAGCATTTCTCGTACGTCGATGGATCTGGGATCGGATCCGACATACGAGAAATGTTCATGCACGTGTCACGTCAGCTCAGTATGAATCGAGGACAAAACCGCCCAAGCATTTCGTGGAAGTAAGTATGTGAAAATGCTTGAAGAGAAAGACAAACTTGTATATATTACTATGGATATGCATACGCGATATGTCTTGGAATCGGAGCAAACGGTGTAGGAGGGCGCGAATATGGGTGGCAGCACGAAGCGGCGCCCCAATCCCACAAGCTTTAACGGTATGAATATCTACACCCCGAAACGTGTGTACAATACACATGTGATTGTGCTGCTGTGAGACTTCGCGTCAAGGAAGGGTTTACGTGTGTCTTACTAGATTGTTTGGTGACAGGGACGCATATCGGGGAAGGGTTATTGAACGTCACGCTCGTGCGGGATCAACGATCGTGGCTATTTGGGGTGTTATGTACGACTCTCCACATTACGCTGCTTGCAGTGAGCGTTTTCTTGGCGTTGTGTGGCTCCGACGCTGCCTACAATCCGGGACCGAATTGGGATATTCCTCCCGTTCTTATAGACTTGTTACCCCTTCTCGTAGAGGTTGGAGATTCCGCTCGCATTATACCTCTTGGAGTGTGGCCCCTGAAAGATGATGATATGGATACGCTTGACACGTTGGTGGGGAAGATAGATTTGTTGTGCGAGGCCTGGACATCAGCAAAAGGACAAGGTGATGTTAATCACGCTCACTCAGAGGAGGTTTGTGACGATGTGGAAATGTCAGACGAGTTGCAAGGTGGGCATGAGGAAACGCACGAACGTCCTAGAGGTCAATTGCCGCAAGTAAGTGACGGTTTTGAGGAGTTGACGCGCGGGAATAAGGGTTGGTGGATCGAGAAGATGCGAACGGCATTTGGGAGAAGCCCTCACCGCATTGCGGGTGCGGTGAGGGCGTATATCGAGTCCCTTCCGGCGGGCTTGAGTTCGGAGGTGCACAAGGAGTGCAATGCGGCATTGGTGTCGTTAGGTGACCGGCGCGAGGAGACAGTGAAGAATTGTGTTGTGGCGAATTTGAGGGACGCGTTATCACGCTTAGCACGACGAAACACACGTGCGAACGTTAGTCTAACGAGGGGGATAGCGGCTGCGGCATTTGGGAGCAACTTGGCCGAGGATAACTTGGTGCGTACGGCTTGCACGATGCTTGGTGTGCATCAACGCGTTGGAACGCTTGGGGTGGTCGGAAATTCAAACTTGAGGGAGGGGGCACACATGGGAACTGAGGAGAGAGGGCGTCGTGGCCTTTGGGAGGGCGTGATGCTTGCGGAACGGAGATTGTCTACCCGATGCTTGACAATGGCGACTTGTGCTCTTATTAGAGCTTTTTGGTAGCACCCCGGGGACAACACTCGAGTTAGTCCTTGCAAAAAGGACGTCGTGTTGGCACGTGACCCCAACACCGGTGCTTTGAGAACACCGAGGGAGTTCGTGAGCAAACATTGGTTGGAAGCCTCTCAACTAGTAATATATAGGAGGTTTCAAGCCAAGTACCCCGCTCTCAAGATTGGCCAACGTTCCTTTGAGAAGCAAGGGGTGTGCAAGCCGCACAATGTTGTGCGGCTGCGAAGGAAGGACAACATATCTTGTTGTTGTATGTAGGTACCACGAAGACATGAGAATGGTCCTTGAGGGCTTTGACAAGGCCCGAGAGGCGGTGCATTCACCATGTGCGTGCACTTCGGCGACATGTTGCCCACGGGTTCGAAGGACACCTGAGCATAGGCGAAAGGCGGTGGGGAACACGGGAATGGTTTGCACTATTGCAAAGGCAGGGAGGTCGACATCAACTTTCGCCGAGAGCTTGTTGTGTCCGCGGGTGGGGGATAATAAGCATGCCATGGAGTGCTTGAGAGGGAGGTGCGAGAAGTGTGGCGGCTTGGCCAACTTCAAAGTGTGTGACAGTGAGGTGCAGCATGAGGCGCAAGTGCCGTGGTCTTGTTACGAGACTTGCGGCACAGGACAGATGGACGAGGATGGTAAGGAGATTCGGCGACTGCAGTTTGTGCAGAAGAAGACGAAGCTGGCCGCCTTGATCGCCAAGTTGCAGGCGCTGTTGCTGGGGCACGAGCCGGGGGCTTCGCCAAACTGTCAGTGCAAGGGGAACTTCTTAGTGAATAGCGCGACCGCAGGGCAACCGGAGGCATGGGCGTGGAAGAAGTTGGAAGGCTGCGGGGATTGCGCGTTTCTGCGGCCATATGCATATCACACTTTCATGGCATTACACCATGATTCGGCGCGAAGTGGGATAGACACCCTTGATTGATCACACAATCATGTCCACTCCCCACCCCAATCCAACACCGCGCCACGCTCCTCCCGTTTCATGGCACCGCCGCCCCACCTGACCCACGTGCGTGTCTCACCGCCGTCGCCAACCCCCTTGGCCGCTGATTCGCGACCGCAGAAGAAGCACGCACAAGCGCTAACAACAAGGGTTAGTATCCACCCACCCCGCGCCTGATTCGGCGCGAAGTGGGATAGACACCCTTGATTGATCACACGATCATGTCCACTCCCCACCCCAAGCCAACACCGCGCCACGCTCCTCCCGTTTCATGGCACCGCCGCCCCACCTGACCCACGTGTGTGTCTCACCGCCGTCGCCAACCCCCTTGGGCGCTGATTCGCGACCGCAGAAGAAGCACGCACAAGCGCTAACAACAAGGGTTAGTATCCACCCACCCCGCGCCTGATTCGGCGCGAAGTGGAATAGACACCCTTGATTGATCACACAATCATGTCCACTCCCCACCCCAATCCAACACCGCGCCACGCTCCTCCCGTTTCACGGCACCGCCGCCCCACCTGACCCACGTGCGTGTCTCACCGCCGTCGCCAACCCCCTTGGCCGCTGATTCGCGACCGCAGAAGAAGCACGCACAAGCGCTAACAAGGGTTAGTATCCACCCACTCCGCGCCTGATTCGGCGCGAAGTGGGATAGACACCCTTGATTGATCACACGATCATGTCCACTCCCCACCCCAAGCCAGCACCACGCCACGCTCCTCCCGTTTCATGGCACCGCCGCCCCACCTGACCCACGTGTGTGTCTCACCGCCGTCGCCAACCCCCTTGGCCGCCGATTCGCGACCGTAGAAGAAGCACGCACAAGCGCTAACAAGGGTTAGTATCCACCCACCCCGCGTCTGATTCGGCGCGAAGTGGGATAGACACCCTTGATTGATCACACAATCATGTCCACTCCTCACCCCAAGCCGACACCACGCCACGCTCCTCCCGTTTCACGGCACCGCCGCCCCACCTGGCCCACGTGCGTGTCTCACCGCCGTCGCCAACCCCCTTGGCCGCTGATTCGCGACCGCAGAAGAAGCACGCACAAGCGCTAACAAGGGTTAGTATCCACCCACTCCGCGCCTGATTCGGCGCGAAGTGGGATAGACACCCTTGATTGATCACACGATCATGTCCACTCCCCAGCCCAAGCCAGCACCGCGCCACGCTCCTCCCGTTTCATGGCACCGCCGCCCCACCTGACCCACGTGTGTGTCTCACCGCCGTCGCCAACCCCCTTGGCCGCTGATTCGCGACCGCAAGAAGAAGCACGCACAAGCGCTAACAAGGGTTAGTATCCACCCACCCCGCGCCTGATTCGGCGCGAAGTGGGATAGACACCCTTGATTGATCACACAAGCATGCCCACTCCCCAGCCCAAGCCAGCACCGCGCCACGCTCCTCCCGTTTCATGGCACCGCCGCCCCACCTGACCCACGTGTGTGTCTCACCGCCGTCGCCAACCCCCTTGGCCGCCGATTCGCGACCGCAGAAGAAGCACGCACAAGCGCTAACAAGGGTTAGTATCCACCCACTCCGCGCCTGATTCGGCGCGAAGTGGGATAGACACCCTTGATTGATCACACGATCATGTCCACTCCCCAGCCCAAGCCAGCACCGCGCCACGCTCCTCCCGTTTCACGACACCGCCGCCCCACCTGACCCACGTGTGTGTCTCACCGCCGTCGCCAACCCCCTTGGCCGCTGATTCGCGACCGCAGAAGAAGCACGCACAAGCGCTAACAAGGGTTAGTATCCACCCACCCCGCGCCTGATTCGGCGCACAGTGGGATAGACATCCTTGGTTGATCACGCATGTCCACTCCCCAGCGCAAGCCGACACCACGCCCGCCACAGCCAACACGCACCGCGCCATGGATGCCTCTCCCCTTTTTGCCGCACCGCACCGCGGCCCCCTAAGACACCTACCCACCCTCCCCGCATCTCGTCACGGCCCGCCGTGAGCGTGTATTTTCCCGTACGTGCGCATGACCTAGATATACTGGAACTGGATATACTGGAACCTTGGAACAGCTGCCACGCCAGCAAGGGCACGTACAGCAAAGCACGTGAAGTGGATTCAGAAAGGGAGTGAGCCGGACCCAACACCAGGTACTAATCGCCAAGGTTGAGGCAAGGAGTGAGACCGTACAACGCACAAACTGAGGGGGGGAGCTCACAGCAGGCGCGCCGAGCCCTGTGCCCCGATCCAGAAGGAAAAAAGGCTGGTGAATCGCCGCTGGCTTTCTAACCAGTACCTCACTTTCCGAGCGAGTGGAAAGGCTCCGAGGGGAGTGAAAAGGCATCCCCCCTAGTCGTAACTCGAGGGGGCACACGAGCAGGCAACGCGACCGCTGCCCCTATGGAATGCAGCAGAAGGCGGGCCACCGTAGCTTGCCCTCAACGTGCGAGTTGGGAAATCCCACTCTGAAAAGAAAGTGCCAGCCCGCGTGGATCTGACCTTCTTTGCCGGCTTCTTCTCCTCCTCGGCCTCCTCCATTTCCTCCTCACCCTGCAGGTCCCAGTTGTAAGTTAGAGAAAAGAAAGTCCGCGTCGCCGACTTGCTATATGAAGGCTCTGGCCGGGATGTGCTTCTTCGATGGAAGCGCAGCAAGCGGGGGAATACCCAGTGGCCGCTCACGACCAACAGCAACGGCGAGGAGGAATACCCAGTGGCCGCTCACGACCAGCAGCAACGGCGAGGGGGAATACCCAGTGGCCGCTCACGACCAGCAGCAACGGCGAGGGGGACTATTATTGGGCCCCTTACACAAAACAGGACCGGACCATCAGTGGATCCCTCACACGGGGAGGGTGGGACAGCTGGATTGTGCCACAGTTCAGCGATGAGTGCTTCCTTGGGATCAACTACTTGCCCCATCACAACAGGAGGGGAAAGTCATGAGAAGTGGGGAGGAGGCATATGCACCTGACACTGGAGTGTCTCCGCCTTTAACCTCGCCGTGGCGAGCTCCTTCTCTGTGACCTCCAGCTGCGTCTTCATCTGGCGGGCCTGGGTCTGCGCCTCCAGCGTGCGCGCCTCTGCGCTGTGTGCCATCTTCTCCAGCTGCACATCACTCACCAGCGAGCCCGGCCACGCAGCGGCGCCTCACATAGCCCCAAGGCTCCCCTCTGAAACAACCTTTGAACCCGGTGCCAGCATACCAGCTCCCATCTTAGAGGCCGGGCCTGAAGACTGGTTTGCGTCGGCAGTCTGCGGGAGCACTGGCATGTAACACAACACCAAGGAGCAGTGTGAACGGGGCATAAGGGTCTCTGTGCACACACCTACCCGCCCGCGGAAACCTCTCCATACCGGAAGGCAGGAGTGATAACATAGGAGCGCATGGAATACCGCAATCGGATTCTCGGTGCACAATATGGGGCGCAACCGTTGTTAATTACTCGAAGCAGAACCGGCCACTTTGCGCTGCCCGTTCACTGCAGTTAGTTACCGCCGCATGCGCGCCGCGCGGCAGCTCCCGGTTGGCGAATTACACACCTTCCGGTAGCTATGTTGCGTGTCGATGAGCTCATTTCGATGACGCGCAATGGTGGACACGACGTAGGTCGGGTTGTTGCGCGTTTGAAGGGTGCGCAGTCCAGGCGATCCGGACCCAGCGCCCCAGCTTTCTGTGTGCGCGGGCGTACAGCCGCGTTAGAAAGAAGCAAAAGAGTACAGACTGGTAATGTGTATTGCGCACGAGCTCGAGAGGTAAGGAGATGGAGCGCACCTCGCGCAAGGGTAGCTCGATGTCCGGATCGAACTCCTTCAATTTGGTCTCGCAGAGAGAGCGGTAGTCTGAGGCCAGTTCGAGTTCATCGGCCTGCCGGCAAGAAGCGCACAATGCGGAATCGGTGGCTCGAGTTCGGTCCGTGTGGGCTGATATATGTAGGTTGCCGCTTGAACGAGAAAGATAAAAGAAACGGGTTTCCGGCACGACCCTCTCGAGGAAGCCTCGGAGGAAGCCACACGTGCAGGAGTGTAACCGCATGGAAGCTAGCCTTCTGATTCAACGCCCTAACACCGGACATAACACATGGTTTTCAAGGTTTTGTGCGATGGCGTGGTCTGTGGGCAGTTTTTTTGAGGAGGATTTGCCTACCCGAAACAGAGGTTGGAGAGAGGTCAGGTATAAAATAGGAATCGAGTAAGTAATAGCCAGTCGAGTACCGCTACTGCGTTCTTCAGCCTTAACAAACTCTCACATAATTCCTGAGACGTGAAGGGTTGGTTTAAAACAAGATAGAAAGATCAAAACAGGGACAACAAGTGGGAAGCAAAACACAGGCGCCTCTTTATCACTTTCTGAAAGCCTCTACGCAACAAGCTTGCTTCGCTCTCATTCCCGTGGTGGAAAAAAACTACAGCGTACAGCAGGGCTGAACGCCGAATCTAGAAAACCGTCGCATGGACTACCTTAGCGGCCTTCTTTTTCTCGCGTCGCTTCTTGCTTCTGCTCGCTCCCTTTTCTGAAGTCGGAGCGCCGTTTACAACATCCGTAACGACTCCGTTTCCCGCCTACAAAGAAATAAGACCCCCGCATATATCGATTTTCCAGGAGGATGACAGTTGACGTGTCCGATTGCATAGCACGCTGAAACATCAGGAAGATCCTAGGGTTCCTCTCGTGCAAATCGAACTCGCAAAAACTAACTACAAACAGTTCCTTACACAGCCGCATTGCATGGCCGAAGAAACCAAAAAGTCTACTACCGTAAATTTATTTCGAGGCGATGAACGTCCAAGTGGGTAAAAGAGGAATGAAGGCGCTACCTCCTCAGAACCGTTGACTTCAAGATCAGCTCCCATTATGACCACTGTTCGAAGACTTAGGTATCAGACGTGTTTACAGGGATTCGGAAACTAATATATCCCCCTAGGTCCCAAAAAAATGCCACGAGGGACACGGGAAGACTAAGTATCGAGCTGAGAGGAACGTGAGCTGCACCCTCTGCTCGCTGCGTGCTCGAATTTGCCGACTCTTTGGCCTTCGAGACGGTAGGCTCCTTGCCTGTTGAGTCCGTAAAAAGTAGTTTGCGGCAGAATGAATAGCAAGCTCGCCCCCGGGGACTGGACGGGCACGGCGCTCCACTCCTTTCAAATTCTACCTTGCGTTGGTGACACAGACCAGAGAATTGCACATCTCGATCTGAGACCATTCCCGATCCTCGTTTACCACGATTTACCAGCTCCGTCTCTATATTTATACTACATTGCGAAGTTTTATATCCATTTACCATTAGGCCACGACCATTTACCATTCCAGATCCTCGTTTACCACGCTCCGTTCTGAAATTACCAGGCTTTTACCATGCTTCAACCTATGTTACCGCAAATTACCAATGATTTACCGTCCGGTTATTTTTTTTTCATAAATATTTTAACGTTTACCACCTGATTACCACCCCACATAGGGGCTTACCGCCGTTTACCACCAGTTTACCACATTTTAACACCAGTTTACCACATTCTACCACGATTCCTTCTCAGTGTGGGCGGCGTGGTTGACAGTCTGAACGAATCCAGCAAATTCACCGTCCGTGTCCGCCGTGGCGGTCAACTTCGCCGATTGCAGCAGCTCGGGTGCGGCCTCCTTCCCCTGGAAGACAGGCATAGCAGGGGCCGGCACGGCGGACGCCGATGCCGCCGCACCACCTGCCGGAACCTGCTCCTCCGGTGTGGCCACCGTTGCGGCGGACTCACACACCAGAGCCGAAGCCTCCTGTCCAATGCTGGCAGGAGGCGGGAAGGAGGCATGGGTGTAGTGCACCTGCGGATTGGCTGCGGAGTGAACCTCCGCAGCAAGATCGTCGAGTCGTTGGAGAATGGAGTCCCCCTCGGAAGTCGGCTGTTGCTCCACGGTGAACCCGTAGGCGGAGACGTCAATGCCGCCCACCGCACCCGCAGAAAGCACCGCAGGAGGCCCGTACGCAGCCGCAGCACGTGCGAAGGCTTCCGCTCCATCATCCGCAGCGTGCTGGAACACCGCACACATTGCCAGAGCGTGCACCCCGTCCGCATCCTCCTCGTCGATAGGGATGCAGAATGCCGCCGCAGAGTTGGGCGGGTGCTGACGGCCACCCAACGGGCAGTCGCGGTAAAAGTGATAGTGCTCACCTTTGCCCGCCTTTTTGCATTTTCCGCAGAATGGCTTCGCCCGCTGCTCATCGCGGTCGAATCCCACTGGCGGGGCCTTGTGGGTGCCCACACGGAAACCCCGCGGATGTGGGGACTTCTGCTGTTGCTGTTTCTGCTGAACCCTCTCCCGCTGCTGCCGCACCACCGGAGCGGTCTCACCGTGCTGCCGCTGCACCAGCTCTTTCAGCTCCGTAATCTTCTGCAGCAGCGAGTCATATTCGCTGCTGGACAGATGCGCGGAGATTCCGCCCGCACCAGAAGCCGTCTTGCCCCCATCCGTCTGCGCCCAAGACTGATAAATTTCGACAACCAAGGAACGAAGAGAAGCAAGGGACACGTGGGACAGGTCAGCAGCCATGGGATAGCGGACCTTCACCGCCGCGTAAAACACGGGGTCGAGGCGGGTGTAGAGGGATAATTTTCGTGTTGCCTCGGTCGGAGTCCAGTCTGAAGTCCTGTTATCCCGCACCAAACGCTGCTCCTTAGCCAAAATCGGCTGCGGGTCAACGTTTGCGGGATAACGTAAGGCCGCATGCTCCTCCTGCTGCGATTCCCGCAGCGCCACCGGTACAGAGCCCTTGATGATGTCGACAAGAGCACGCCGTCCATCTCGGTCAGCCGAGGAGTCAGTGCCAGTCAGCCAGACATACGCGTTGCTGTGCTTCTCCACCACGAGAGCCAGAACGTCGTACAGCAGCCCATTAACCCTGCCGACTACGGGCACCAGAGGGTCCTCGAGGTCGAAGGCCCGCAGCTCCAAACCAGCAGACTGAAACTCTGTGCGCAGCTGCACCACCAGGTCGGACAGGAGGCCAGAGTCGTCCGTACCGCGAAAATGGTGCTTCTTGTCGCCAAGAATATCCTCACGGATACTCTTGGCCCAAGCCCGATGCAGCCTTGCCTTGTAGATCTCGTCGACCAACTTGGATTGCTCCTGCAAATAACGTCTGACGGCCACGTCCGCGTCCACGTTCGATGCAGGGTTGGGAGTGGGAACCACAGGTGTAGCAGCTGTTGGAGTGTTCCGCACCTCGTCGATGAGCCGTAAGGAGGCGTCTATATCGCTGTCCCTCGTGAGGGACTTCTTAGATCGTGTTGTCACACCCATTCTCAGATAAGCCTGAGGGGAGGCGGTACGCTGCAGCACGTTTGGGTAGCGCTGTGAGGAGAACGAGACGTCACAAATACGGTGGGAACAGCCGAGCCATGCAAGCGAGGGGCAAAGGAGGATGTCGTCGAGGTCAAAGGTGCCAAGGCCACCAGCCCGAAATTCGGTAGCAAGCGTGATCAAAGCATGCACAGAACCGAAAACGGACATTGCAACAAGTAATCCAAACCCAAGCCGGTACCCCATAGCTGCGGCCCAAAGCTGCTTACCGTAAGCTGCTCATCTCATAATTCACACAATACCCAAACGCGCAAACGCGCACCACCTCTCCGAGCGGCCCTTTAGCCAATCATGGCTAAAATAGCTAGTGGAATAAAGCGTGGATGGGGCCACGACCTACTGGAATATCCAAGTTCACAGATAATAGTGTGTGCTGTGAAACTGATATAGATAAACTCCCATAATAAATAAACCCTAAGCTAGATATACCCCGAACGGTGACAGAGTCGGAACGGCTACGGTCCTAGCTACCTGTGACACCTTGGTGTGTCACAGTACGGGCTTACAGTCAGTCACAGGTCCAGTGTTGGCTACCTAGTAATCTGTCATAGGGGCCTGCACCGGGACTCCCGGTCAGGGCTGCCTACACAGATTTCAGCAGCATTTTCTGTTTTGCAGTCAGTTTACAGACGAAATTAGCTCCCCAACGCCCCGCGAATGTGACCCGATGAGAAATATCACTTCTCGATGCCTAGTAATAACTTCTAGATACTTCTCACAACTTCTAATGACTTCACCGTATCATTTGCATATCTCACGCGCCCACGAGACATGCATTTTCTGTTTTGCAGTCAGTTTACAGACGAAATTAGCTCCCCAACGCCCCGCGAATGTGACCCGATGTGAAATATCACTTCTCGATGCCTAGTAATAACTTCTAGATACTTCTCACAAACTTCTAATAACTTCACCGTATCATTTGCATATCTCACGCGCCCACGAGACATGCATTTTCTGTTTTGCAGTCAGTTTACAGACGAAATTAGCTCCCCAACGCCCCGCGAATGTGACCCGATGTGAAATATCACTTCTCGATGCCTAGTAATAACTTCTAGATAATTCTCATAACTTCTAATAACTTCACCGTATCATTTGCATATCTCACGCGCCCACGAGACATGTATTTTCTGTTTTGCAGTCATTTTACAGACGAAATTAGCTCCCCAGCACCCCGTGAATATGACCCGATGTGAAATTCCGCTTCACACTGCCTAGGGATGACCTCCAAATGATTCTCACCAACTCTAGTAACTTCCCCGTATCACTCACATATCTCACGCGCCCGCAAGATATGTAATTTCTGTACCGCAGCCCTTCTGCGACCCGTTAGCAGCCTGGTGGCCACCGCGATGATCAAAAATGTGAAATATTGCCTTTGAATGATTTCTTTTAACAACTAAGTACTTCCTGAAACTTCTTGCGACTTCTAAATGCCATTTTCATCGATTATGCAATTTATAGTGCAAGGCCGTCCACCTAGCCGTGCTACATGCCTTTGTGAAAAAATCAAGAGCTACATACCTCGTTTTCAAACATTTGAAAAACTACAACGTTGAAAATTTCAGGGTTACTAGCAGTTATGCTACCAATAGACGCACGCCACATCGGATATATGCCAAGCAGCCATAGGATAAGTTAGTTTGGGTCATAATTAGTCTACCTTATTGGTGGTTGCCTCAATTTATCTCAAGAAGATGCTTTTTAAAAAATCGTGAAAAAGTGGTCCTTGTGAAAGGACCCAACGCAATTTGGGTCCTATGATAAGGACCCCGGGGCAGTAGCCACAGGTACTCGTCGATGGTGTCGGGCACCCGCTCCTCGGCGACAGCGAAGGAGAACGCGGAGGCGGTGTCGTAGAGATCCGGTTTGCCGTCTGCAATGCAGCAGACGGCGTCGAAACGGGCGGCGTCGTCGTCGTCCACGGCGCTCTGGAACATCACGGCGAGCAAGTCGTTCTCGCTGTCCGCAATGCTGAAACCGCGTGCCCCAACATGTCCGCGTGGCCCGCCGTTCGGGCAGTCCCGATGCCAATGCTTCTCCGCCGAAGCGGAGCATGCCGGGTGCCGGCACAACGGGACGAACGTACCGGTGGGCTTGTGGAAAGCCACCTTACCCGAAGTAATATGTGACCTAAATAGTAAGCCACCAAACCGAAGTTGCCGTGCTCGGGAAGGGGCTTCGCTGCGAAGCGGACGCCGTCACCATGTCCACCGCGTCCGATGGTGTTCTTCTTGTCGTTGCGGGGCGTGTAGCCCTTCGTGTCGTCGAGACGGTTGTTGAGGGCCTTGCAGGGTAGAAGTCTTCCAAAATTCTTTACGGCCCGTAAACTATATTTCCGCTGGCCCGCTTTCGGCCAAAACGGTCAAAGAAGAACAATGCCCGCCGCAGGCGCGAAATTTTGAAATTAAGTATGGGGGTTTGATAAAAAGTGGCATAAAATGCCTATATTTTTGGCCGAAGTTTGGCCGGCTCATATTTTTGTGCGGCCCGGGGGCGAAAGCCCCTTCGGCCCGGTTTCGGCCCGGAGCGAGCTTCTGCGGCCCCGGGCCGGCCCGCCACGGTAAGACTTCTACCCTGGGGCCTTGATCTCCTTCTTCATGTCGTAGAGTTGGTCGCGGAGCTCGCTGAAGACGGTCTTGTAATCCTCGTCGTCGCTCTGCCCAGCCAGGGTGAGGGCGGAGAATTTGCGTGTAGCGGACGGGACGTGCGAATCCGTCCCGTGTTGCGCGTGGCACTCACGGGTCCATTGCTGAATGGTGGCAAGGGACTCCGCCGCACGTTGGTCGTGTAGCAACAGACGGTTGACCACCGGAGCATAGAAGACCGGGTCGAGGGACTTGATGAAGAGGGACTTGACCTCCATGTCGTCTAGTGTGCTCTTCCGTCGGGCGGACCGGAGAGCGGCGTTGAAGGCGGCGATTGCTCGCGACGGGTCGAACTGGTTGATCTTGATGGCCAGAAGGTCCGCGGTGCCCTGGAAGGGCCCGCCGGAATCCAGAAGCATCCTGGCGATCTCCAGCAACACCCGTTCCCCTCTTTCCCATCGAACGGGTGCGCCTCCGCCGAAGACTCCATCCAGTCTGCCGCGGGTGACACCGGAGCAACGATAAATTCCAGTGTCGAAAATAAAAGCTTGTTCGCCTCAGCGCGCACGGGCAGGGTGGCATTCTCCAGGTCGAACAAAGAGGAAAACGCGGACTCCTCAGTGACGAAAATGTCCCGTAATGCCAGTACCAGACGGGCGAAAACAGAGCTGACGTTTGATTCCGTACCATCAAAACGTCCATGTTTGTCGTCGTATACCTTCTTGATGACTAGCTTGGCGGCGCGCTCGTCGAAGGATTCCTTCGCCAGACGCTTGACCGCGTCGAGGAACAGTGCCCCTGCCGACTGGGCAGTCGGGGTAGCCGTAACCGTAGGAGTGGCTGGCGTGGTTGCATGTCGAGCTGCGGCATCGTCGAAAATTGTAACTAGTGAGCGGCGTGCGGCCGCGGTGTGTGATCTTGTAGAAGTACCCATGATGAAGTGACTGCAGAGATAGGGTGAGGTGAATAATGCCAGGTGAGGTTAACGGCGTGGGCGACGGCTTGCAAGTTGCGGCGGGTCGTCGAGGATAAATCGGGGAAACAGCAAATTGCACGCGGTCGTGTGGGACGAAAGGACGTGATCAATGTCGGACGGTGTGCAAGCGACCAGAAGCAACAAAACCCAGCCCAACGATACTGCACGAAATCAAGTTGCCGTAATGCGCACCCCACTCATGTCCAATCAACCGCGCTGCTGAAACCGAGCCATACCGCCCGTACCGAAAACCTGTCCAGCGCGGGTCCCTCACCCCATCTCAAGCGTCGGTGTTTAGCCAATCATGGCCAAAGTCGCAGTGTAAAATTAAGCGTGCGTGGTACCAAACCTGCTGAATATATCAGCTTGACTGTATATTCGGAGTGTGGTAATCAGAATAGATAAACGGATAATACCCAGTCTTCCCGTTATATGTTCGGGGTCTAGGGTTCCGGGACCGGTGACAGTCATACACCCTAACTATAGGAATGACAGTCGGGGCGTCACTTCCAGCACCAGTAACATGTTCATCGCATGCACCATGAAGTTATCTATTGTTATTACGCATGTCGATACAGGCTGTTACATAAACCCGATAATTTATAGTAGTGTTTACGATATATTCTTAATGTTTTGCACGCACACACGTGCAAATAAGTACAATCTGCTTTTAAAATTTTGTCGATCGCTGCTTACTTCTCGTGCTTTCACGCGCAGACCCTGATGCCCAGTTCATGTGTGATACTAAGCTAAGGTAAACCATTGACTTTGAGCGATGCTTATTTCTGCCGTACGTGTCGCATGATGCCTGTACACACCAATGCGAACACTCGTTATTAACGATGCGAAATCTTTTATAGATTTTCTAGCAGGAATTCTCCTGCGATCACAACGAAGCGACAAAACCGCGCACCTTGAAATGCAGAGTTCCGCGGCGAGTACCACGGGACATTACTATAATTCTGCGCGTCGGCGGATGCCGTTGAGGCACACAAAGCAGTCATTCAAACTGCAATTTATGGACAACTCAGCGAACTAAATAACTCTAGACCGCTTACAAAAGTATCACCCGTTTCATGGCATGATCAGCAATAAATACCTAGGAAAGGGATCCCGCCAGGTACAAGCCCCACTCGCGTTCTTGCTACTTTTTGGATGAGAAAGTAAAATTTCGACAAAGCGGCTCCTGCCAGTCGTGCGGGAATACAATACTCACAATAACAACTAAGCAAACACAAATAACAAGCGGGTGAGTTGAAGGGCAAAATGAATAGGGATGCGGGCAAGGCAACCACGGTCCAACACACTTTTACCGAATTCAAACCGCGCCGGCGCTTGCGCCGCCGAGGGTAACTATGCAGCATAACGCATTGCTGGTGAAAGTGCCTATTCTAAAAATATTACGGTGGGTATACCCACCGTAACGCCAAACTTTGCAAGCTCGTACCGACCGCACAAGTAGGTTGCGGGGGTTAAACATATGGATTTTATGTGACCCAAGAGGTTGATTAAAGGACGGAAAACTTAATTTACACGTCTCCGATAAGCTTTGGGCACATTACACAACCTTGAAGTTGGGGAAATAACGGTGGGTAGAAAACTTCGCTTACGGTGGGTATACCCATTCAACTCTATTTGCAGACTTCTGCAGCTTGGTATAACATCAATATACTTATTTTTTCGATATGTACTTTGATTTTGGTATATAACCGACGTACCTTTTGGTACAATATGTGCTGCCACCTCGCAGACCTCCGACACTTGCACATTCAAAATCAGGTACTATGCACACCAAATATACTATATACACAGTGCATTCCGATGATATTAGGGTTTGGGTATTTGGGTTCGTTTGGCGCGTTATCAAGTCATTTCTGGCGCATGTGGAGGCTCCATAGAGATTCACGGGAGTGTCTAGAACAAGTTGGTCACTGGTGACATGCCGTGATTCGCAGCCAATCATCGGTAATTATTGATACCCTTCAGGTGGGTATACCCACCGTAAGCACCTCTTACGGTGGGTATACCCACCCTTCGTAGAATAGGCAAAAGCATAACGTGCTTGTCGAGCAAAAGTAATCAGAGTCAACAAACATGTTGATGAAGCTAAGCTACTGAGCAGCACGCCGAGCGGTCGCGCCAAAATCAGCCAAGAAGCTTAGAAATATGAAGTAATGTGAGCTTATGAGGCTTGGTGTTCATATTTAAAAAATCCCGTCGAGTGAGTGAAACTACCTCTATGTGCGCCAATCCGTATGCCGACGCAACATAGCACACCGCAAACTGGGATCTTGGTAAGGGTATGACTACGTGCACCCCAAGGTCGCATTTAAGGGAATCCAGTGACACTGACGACCGCGCGACTGGGTTGAGTCACATCGAACAGATCGAGAACTCTAGAACTCGTGTCATGCGATGCCTATCTCTGCGAATTCAGTTAGGCTTGTGACACAAATATTTATTTGACATCGAGCACTTCGACATCGCGATTACTGTTTCGTGTGTGCAGATTCGTTCGTTGACCGCCTCGTTAATGAACGTGACACGCTTCTACGGAACTCAGCCGCCATCTAACATACTGTAATTCACGCAACGCTTTTCGTTCGCCTCACGGGGCGAACTGTGCTCGCTACTGACTGTGGTGGTGATATGTGCAGGAGTTGTTTTTGTGCTGTACTTTTTAACTCGTTTAGTTATGTGTTCGCCATCACGAGATACTTGATGTGCACAACTTGTGTCGCATGTGGGCCATGTGCGGATGGAAAGCCGCCCCCCCCTTGAGATGTTGACGTCTAGGTTGGTCTATGCCAACCTAGCTTGGGATGAGACCCAACTACATCGCTATTTTACACGCATACCCATGCACATGTATTGAGTTGGTGTGAATAGTTTTGGGCGCTCAAGGAAAAGGATGAGGCGTGGACTGATTCCGTTTTTGATTATGCGGTGCATGTTCGCCCGCGCGGAGTGCGGAAGTCTAATTTGGCGTATGCCAAGCTAGCTTGGTATAAAAGCCAACCACACTTAATGGATATATCATGCACGCAAACAAGATGTATTTATTGTGATTGAGTTTCACCCAAAGTTAGGTTGGCTTATTTGTACTTCAAGCGAGCCAAGTCGCACGTGCATGAATATGCGCAAACTCACATTCAAGGATGTGCAAACTAGCACGAATAAATATGTGTGCACAATAGCGATTTAGTTGATATTTAACCCAAGCTAGCACGAATAAATATGTGTGCACAATAGTGATGTAGTTGAGATTTAACCCAAGCTAGGTTAGCAAAGGCCAACCTAGACTTCCACATCTTAAGAGGCGGGGCGGCATCCCGCCTACACATGGCCCACCTGCGACACAAGCTGCGCGCATGAAGACTCTTGCAAGCTCACACATAAAAACAAACGAATTGAAAAATAAAACAAGCTACCAAACCCAAAACCAACCCCTGCACATATCACCACTAGCACCACAGTCAGCAGTACTGTAGCACAGTTCGCCCCGTGAGGCGAGCGAAAACCATGAAAGGAATTATGGTAGAATCAAGAATGCGGTTGAGGAGCTCGTCACGTTTAGGGCTCTAGTCGAGGTGGTCAACGAATCTCAATCTGCGATGTCGAAGTCCTCGTCTCCTCCTTAATAAAATATTTGTGTCACAAGCCTAATAACTGAATTCGCAGAGATAGGCATCGCATGACACGAGTTCTAGAGTTCTCGATCTGTTCGATGTGACTCAACCCAGTCGCGCGGTCGTCAGTGTCACTGGATTCCCTTAAATGCGACCTTGGGGTGCACGTAGTCATACCCTCTTGGTAAATCCAATATCGCGAGTCTCCGCTCGACCGATATGAAACGCTCGTCGGCATGTGACACAACTGCAACTATTGCATGCCACACATACAAGAAGTCAGAACCCGTCGTAATCACTGGTACGAACACAATTTATGTTATTAAATATTCATTCTGAAAA
Organism: Cymbomonas tetramitiformis; assembly: GCA_001247695.2. Classification (NCBI taxonomy): domain Eukaryota; kingdom Viridiplantae; phylum Chlorophyta; class Pyramimonadophyceae; order Pyramimonadales; family Pyramimonadaceae; genus Cymbomonas; species Cymbomonas tetramitiformis. The sequence goes on along the minus strand of LGRX02027589.1, from coordinate 4,161 downwards.
GGGGGATAAAGCTCACACGAATTATCTCGCTATTTTGCATTTTTCGTTTTAGCACAAATTCAAGTTAAATAAAACTCAATACATCCATGACAGGACATTCACATTCCCAAAGCATTTTTGGAAGACATAACCCCAAAGTTTGGGTATCTCTTAATTCTCGAATGCTCTCATATCATATACCTTTCACATGTTCTTTGCATCCCAAATGCCAAGGAAATTGATATCATCAAAGCTTACCTAGTTCGTCAAAACTAAGAAAAGTAAGGATACTTGAAAAAATTAAAGATTGTGGCTACCGTATGTTGCCACAACTGTCCGATCGAATTCATTGCACTACTAAACGCATAGAAACGCTTGGCACCAATGCATCTAAAAGTTCGATTATCGCATATTGGAGAACACCCACCACTTTTAGATCTAAACAACTTCTTGTTACAACTTCAGACTCAGAAAACATGGCCACAACCGATAGGACGATCCCAAAAAGAAAAGAAAAGTCAGGTACGTTCCAGATTGGCTTTTTGTGAGATGACTACTAGGTGATCATATTTCCGTACGCAGTCAGTCAGAATTTTAGTAGATTATCAGTATGCCGAGCGTCCACTTTGAAAACATCAAGCACTTCCACTTTTTGCAAGCTTGACTAGGTTTCTACCTCGGGTAGTGCCAGATAATGTCAAGTTGGAACATACCACAAGAAGTCCTGTGTTCTGTCATTTGCATTAACAAGCTGTCAATGTCGTGATACGAAATTTCTATAAGTTCACTTTGTGTGTACCTCTTCGCTCCACAACTACGTTCTGTCCTTCCCTGACAGGGGAAGTACCCACGTATGACATAAAAGCATGTTCCTTCCGTCATGTATTTTTAACTGTTTCGATTTTGTGAATCGGGTCGTGATGCGACTCAACACCAATTCTGCCAAGTATGTGCCGATGTGCATATTCCACGCTGCCGATATTTGTCCATAGTATCGGCCATAGTATTGTCACCGTACGCAACAACTTTGATACTTTGATACTTTAACCTTTCCGAAAACGGGCTCGAGCGACTCACTGCTCCTCGAGACGACAAAACAGGCATCTAATTTGATTGCTCTGACCCACACCATACGTGTGAGGATTCTGGAAACAAGAATTCATATCACACCACACATTTTGTTGCAACCTGATGATATTTCTTCATCAGATATCAACCTCTGCTTCAGTGTTCTCAGTCTTGGCGTCGCTACCCTCGTTTTTTTTACCGCCCTTTTTCTTCCCAAACATTTTCTTTACCACTTTCACGGTGCCTCGCAAGATCTTCCAGGTCCATATGAGATTGCAGGCAACGACGCCGGCTGTCGAAGAAGCACCGACCCACCAGCTTGGAACGTTTGCGATTCCGCCGGAAGCATCAACGAGTTCCATATATCTACGTAAAACTGACAATGACCAAACTGAGCGCCACACGAAGGCGAGCGGCATGAGTGCACCAAAGAAAATTATGCGCTCGCCTCGCAACCGCTTGGTCCTTGCAGCTTGTCGGAACGCCACGGGAAGCGCGGTGGTCACCTCGGTGGCACAGAGGCGTACGCCTTGGAGCAGCAGACCATCGGGGGCGAAGTTAGAACCGCCTGTCTGAAGACAGAAAATTCCTGCTATAACAGAAGATACATGATGGAGTTGCATCTCGGGTGACAATGGTGGGCATGACGTGGTGGGATCAATTTTGTTCACCAGCCAGCCGTTGAACACGTACTCCAAGATGAGATGACTGACAACCACCTGTAGCACGGCAGGCTGAATCGCCTGGTATCGTTTCTCAATCGACGCGAAAGCAAATGTTCCCAAGAAACTTAAGAAACCCAAGTCCATTCCGGCGGTTGCCAGCTCGCTGTTATCAGTGCACCAGCAAACGAGGACTTTGCTGAAGAAGAGCAGGAGAGAAGCCAGCATAGGAGTTCCTACGACGTCCGTCAATAGGATGGGGCCAACTTGCGAGCCGTCACTCTTTATAAAGACCTTGTCCGTCGGCACCTCCGGCGTACCAGAAGATACGTCAACGACTTTAGCCTCAGCCTTACCGTGGAAGTTACTTGTGAGCAAAGCTAGAGTTACAGCAGTGCCAACGGCAAATTTTAACGTGTTGTTGTGACCGAACGGGTTGGCGCCATCCCCGGAGTTGAAGCTATCTTCACCACCTCCTCCACCTCCTCCCCCGCTTCCACCTCGTCCGCCCGTGTTCCCACCCCAACCTGTACCGCCTGCCTGGACTCTTCCAGGCGAACTGCGAGATCTTACTTTCACGGAAGATTCGTTGTTGCAAAAAGCACTGCTTTTCAAAGGTCTTGTAGAGGGTAAGTCTCCAGTATGGATTCTATGTCTACGGATGTTGCCACGGCAAACAATACTTGGTTCTGCCACACGGCCGTGGGTTCGAAAGTTCGAGTGCCCGACACGGAGAGGCATCATCGCTCCAGGTATTGAAGGGGAAACGTTCACGGGGTTGTTCAAATAGTGACTATGGAATACAGTCAACCAGCGTCAGCGTCACTTCAGTCTCTACAACAAGCACGCCATAATCTTGAAATAGATTAGTATGAGAATGTGGCAAGCGAACGCGTATTGGGGGGAAACTGTTAAGTTGTGGAAAGCTTAGCCTACAGTTCACTCGGGTTGGTCGGGTGATGCTGTCGAGCATTCGTTATGTTTCCTGTGAATGTCGTGTGAGCAGTCGAGTGAGGTTTCGTGGGTCGAAGACTTGGCCTCGGCTGTGGCCTCGAAATTCGAAAGGTCCATCCACTAGCACTACTGGAACTGCTGTCGTGTGTCAAGACCCTATTGTGATACTGTTGATCCTGCGGATTCCCCGTAAATCGGATGACCGCCCAGTCACCTTGTCCGATCCGCTCCCGTTGGGTAGGAATGGCGAGAAAAAGAGCGGAAAGTAAGGCGAAGCAGCAAGGCAGCACTCCAGCGTCAGATCGGAGCCTGAGTTGGAGAACCCAGTTTTAAGGGTGGGCGAGCAGGTAGGAAAAATTGCGTTAGGAAACGAAGAAGAAAGACGCAGCAATCGTCAGCAGGTAGGAAAAGTGAAGTATTTTCACCATTTCCGACTTAAGAGCGACACTCTGCGACACTTGGACTACGAAGCTGGAGGTGAACCGCCACTTCGCGATTCTTCATTTCCGCGATCCGAGGAGTGAGATCGGACGATCCGTCTCCTGAATGACGATCATCACTGATGACGGAAGGAAAGTCGGCGATCAACAGTGATACTGTTGATCCTGCGGATTCCCCGTAAATCGGATGACCGCCCAGTCACCTTGTCCGATCCGCTCCGGTTGGGTAGGAATGGCGAGAAAAAGAGCGGAAAGTAAGGCGAAGCAACAAGGCACCACTCCAGCGTCGCCTCTCCGCCAACACTCACAACCCCCGCCTCTTGACGCCTTTTCACCCCAACTCTCAAACTCGAGCCAACAGAAATTAATAATCAAATTACTCATACAAATACCCGCACGAATGATTGTGCCGCATTCAGCTCCATGTATTCTTTCGTCGAGACTTTCTCTACCTGCCTTGAGGATGACATTCCCAAGACTTGCCACACTTTCATATAATGTCTAGCAATCCTCTCTGTTTTCCAATACGCCTGTCCCATACGTCTAGCAATCCTCTCTGTTTTCCAATACGCCTGTCCCATAACCTGCTGCAGGTCGGCTCCTTCAAGGAAAAGTTCAATTGCTCCCGCTGTCCGAATGCTGAAGAATGTTTCCCCATTGAACAGCCCCGCTTTTTGCAACCAGTATTTGAGGTCTGAATTCATCTGCTTCCTGGAAATCGGACTATTTTCAACTTTGCCAGACCTGACTGGTCTGAACAAGAATCCTTGTGCAAGGTTCAGACCCAAATTTTTCATCACTTGGAGGTAGTCCTCCAACGCTGAGATGGGGCATTTAGATTTATCAGGGAGTCTTTTGATTCCGAAAACGTGTTCATCGCCCGAACGGAGTGTCTTCCCCCACTGGTAGTTGAAGAGAAAACGGAGTTATCGGGAAATCTTATGATCCCTTCCACCCTTGTGGCGCCCAGCTCCGTCGGTCTCTTCAGAGCGTATAAGTCCATCAGGATCATTGCCTTACATCTAAGAGTGATGAACAAAAGTATCCAATCTTGTGTC
>LGRX02027588.1:0-14164 GCA_001247695.2 Cymbomonas tetramitiformis | reverse complement strand
CTGCGGCGCGGCGGTTGTTGGTGTTGGTGAGGTGGCTGCGGCTGCGTCGGATGATGGTGTTGGTGAGGTGGCAGCTGGTTGGTGGTTTGACGCCTGCACACGCCGACCTCACCCCTTGAGTAGGGTACGCGCAGGATGGCAGTTCCACTGTCGCATGCTTGTTCGTGTTGACTGCTGTCACTTAGTCAAAATCCTGAAATTTTCAGGAGCGGTTTTTAGCGCTGCCCGCGCTGCTGATTACCACTGCACGTGGTCGAATCCTGAAATTTTCAGGAGCGGTTTTTAGCGCTGCCCGCGCTGCTGCTTACCACTGCACGTGGTCGAATCCTGAAATTTTCAGGAGCGGTTTTTAGCGCTGCCCGCGCTGCTGCTTACCACTGCACGTGGTCGAATCCTGAAATTTTCAGGAGCGGTTTTTAGCGCTGCCCGCGCTGCTGCTTACCACTGCACGTGGTCGAATCCTGAAATTTTCAGGAGCGGTTTTTAGCGCTGCCCGCGCTGCTGATTACCACTGCACGTGGTCGAAATGGATGGGAGAAGGTTGAATTCAGGGTGGACAGGTTGTGAAGCAAGACGCGTGTGACCTCTCTGTTGCCGCGCGTCTCAGGGTGGTGTGTGCGCTCCAGGCGAATCAAGCGTCTGAGTTGAAACGCGCGTTTCAGGCGGTGCGTGCATTTCAAGCGAACGCGTCCTTTCGGGCGAACGCGCCTTTTCGGGCGCAGGGCGGAACGCGCATTGCTGGCGACACAGGGGTTTCGGGCAGATGCGCATTGCAGCGAAACGAGCGTTTCAGGCGAGGTGTGAAATACAGGTGATACGGGGCGGAACAAGCGGTGCGCGCGTCTCGGGTGACACACGTGTTTCAGGCAGCAGGCGCATTGCAGCAAATCGAGCATTTCAGGCGAAGCGCACATTTTGCGCGAAGTGCGCCTTTCGGGCGAACACGCCTTTCAGGCAACACGCGCCATCCTGGTGATGCGCGCCATTCTGGGCGAAACGCGCCTTTCAGCTGGTGTGCGTCGTTCAGGCGAGTCGAGCGTTTCGGGCGATACGCGTGTTTCAGGCGACAGGCGTATTGCAGCGAATCAAGCATTTCAGGCGATGCGCACATTTCGCGCGAAGCGCTCCTTTCAGGCGAACATGCCTTTCAGGCGACACGTGCCATCCTGGTGATGCGCGCCATTCTGGTGATGTGCGCCGTCTGGGCGAAACGCGCCTTTCAGCCGGTGTGCGTCGTTCAGGCGGTGCGCGCCATTCAGGCGAGTCGAGCGTTTCGGGTGATACACGTGATTCAGGCGCCAGGCGCATTGCAGCGAATCGAGCATTTCAGGCGATGCGCACATTTCGCGCGAAGCGCTCCTTTCAGGCAAACATGCCTTTCAGGCGACACGCGTTATCCTGGTGATGCGCGCCATTCAGGTGATGTGCGCCGTCTGGGCGAAACGCGCCTTTCAGCCGGTGTGCGTCGTTCAGGCGGTGCGCGCCATTCAGGTGAGTCGAGCGTTTCGGGTGATACACGTGTTTCAGGCGCCAGGCGCATTGCAGCGAATCGAGCATTTCAGGCGATGCGCACATTTCGCGCGAAGCGCTCCTTTCAGGCAAACATGCCTTTCAGGCGACACGCGCTATCCTGGTGATGCGCGCCATTCAGGTGATGTGCGCCGTCTGGGCGAAACGCGCCTTTCAGCCGGTGTGCGTCGTTCAGGCGGTGCGCGCCATTCAGGCGAGTCGAGCGTTTCGGGTGATACACGTGTTTCAGGCGCCAGGCGCATTGCAGCGAATCGAGCATTTCAGGCGACGCGCCAATTTCGTGCGAAGTGCGCCTTTCAGGCGAACATGCCTTTTAGGCGACACGCGCCATCCTGGTGATGCGCGCCATTCAGGTGATGTGCGCCGTCTGGGCGAAACGCGCCTTTCAGCCGGTGTGCGTCGTTCAGGCGAGTCGAGCGTTTCGCGCGATACATGAACTTTGCAGCGAAACGAGCATTTCAGGCGATACACGCGTTTCATGGATATGCGCATTTCAGGCAAACGCGCCTTTCAGGGCGGAACGCGCATTTCAGGGCGAACGCGCCTTTCAGGGCGGAACCCGCATTTCAGGGCGGAACGCGCCTTTCAGGGCAGAACGCGCCTTTGTCAGGCCTTTCATGTGAGGGCAGGAGTCAGGGGTCAGGAGTCAAGGAAATGGAGACAGTGGGTATAAGAGTGAGTAGGGAAGAGCGCGCTTGCGGAGTCGGCGAGTCACTGCTGCCGGTGGGCTGCGAACTTGAGGGTGACGTGCGTTTGCTGTGGGTCGATACCCACTAGCGAAGTTGGTTTCGTGGACCTGCACACCAAGCCATACAGAGCCTTCACGTCAGAGCCGTCACACACACAGACCTGCGCGCACACACACACACACACCCACAACACACACACCCACATACACAGACACAGACAGCACACTGAGCCATTCAGAGAGAGACTCTGTATGGTTGGAAGGGCCGAAAGCAGGCGTCGCAGTTGGCATGGCACTTGAAAGGTCGCAGAGCTGCGCAAAGCTGGCGTCTCAGGCGCCATGGCTGCGAAGCACTACACCCGTGCTGATGGGTCACAACAGAAGCACACTCAACAAAAGTTGCTGACCCAATCTGCCACAAAGTTTGAAAAACTATGTCAGGCATGCACAAGCTGGCCTGAAGTGCACTGAGCCTATGGCTGCCGTGTCACTCCGCGCGCGAGCCTGGTGCCATCACATAGGAGTTCACACACAAGTGAAAACAAAGGAGATCTGAGGAATATTTCAAAACCAACGAAGAGGTTCGGCACCCTGTTAGGTGATAACGTTCCAGCAAAACAACACTTTGCAATTGGGCATTCACTGCGGCTCTCGTGTCGTGCGCCCAGGTCGCGGCACGAGCGGCTCCTGCGGTGAATGCCCCCAACCTGCCACAAGGCCTAGTTGGTGCCCTTCGAGCAGCCAAGCACGAGTTCACGTCGAAAATTATGAAAGAAACTGCGGGCAAAGGCGTGCTTCGAGCACACGCATGGCAAAAGGGCATGGGTCAGGTGTCCAGACCCGAGCTGGCGCGTCGCCAACCATGAATTCCCACAACCTGTCATACAGGCCCGTCGGGGAATTCACCGCTGCCAACGCCCACAAGGGTTGAATTCACAAATACAAACACAATGAAAACTGAAGGAAAAAACATTCGGCTGCAATGCTGTCAAAAGGTTGCAGTCAGGTGTTCGGACTCGAGCTGGCGCGCCGTAAGCCGTGAATTCCCACAACTTGTCACCCAGGTCCGTTCAGGGAATTCAACGTTGCCACAGCCTGCGCAGGTCGAATTCACAAAGGTAAACATCATACAAACTGCGGGAAAAACATGGGTTCGGCTACAACCTCGTCAAACGGCAAAAGTCAGGTGTCACGGCTCGAGTTAGCGCGGCTACGGTTGTGCATTCCCAAACGCCGGTCACATACGCCGGTTTGAGCATATTCGGCAAGCAAGCCCTGCGAGGTTCGAATTCGCATAGCAAATGGTGCAAAATATGGTACAAAAAGGCCGGGCGCATCGTGCACACACGTGAATACCGCTGAGAGTGCCTGTGACGGTTCGCCGTCGCGGGTGTGAATTTATGACAACCGCAGCTTCGGGCTATCTCGCCGCTAGGCGCTCAACGGGAAAAATGCCCCTCTGTGGGAATTCACGAGCGTGTGCTGAATTCGCGAACGTTTTCGGACAGCTGCGGATCTCCACCGCTGCGGAACGGCGGCATGCGTGTCTATTGCCGTGCTACGTAAAACATGTCAGGCGGCAACGCGCTTCTGCCGCGCCGGCTCGTAGATTCGCAAAACCGGCGCGGGTCTAACTTGCACTCGCAGACTGTAGATTCAGGCTCAGATGGAAGCAAGGAAAGCAGAAAGGCAAACGAGCAACACAGGGGGCAATTCACAGATAAAGCAAACACCCCGGCACGGCTTCGCACATACATCATAGTGGCGTGCCGGCACTCTGGGGATCCGAACCAGACTCTTACAAACTGCTAGTGACAAAGCTCTCATGTGGATTCGAAGCATATGTATGTATATACTGTATCACATTTAATACTAGGCCACAAGAGGCAAATATCACTGTCCCGCAGAATGGTTTTGAAAGGTTCGGATCTCCTTTCGAAAGCAGGAGCTAGCTAAATACTCAAGCGAGCATAGTGGAAGTCCGTGAATGCCATTGTCGTTTCGGATGCCCTGTGACCATTGGTTCCCAGTGACAGCGGCGTTTGGTGTCAACGCGCGCTTGCGTTTGCCCTGTTATGCATCGCCGAGACGTCATGTGTGGTCGTGTCGTGATGTCACTTCGCGTGATGTCGTGCTTGACGCTCTGCGGTGCTCTCGGATCGGCACGGGCTGGTCGCGGCGACGTCGATGTAGCGCTTGGCGAGGCGTCGTGCATGATTTAAACTGGGAGGGAGATCTGAGCTGGAGGGTGAACGTGATATGCTCCGGGCGCTCGAGCGGGCAATGAACTGGCAGGGGTAGGACCGTGACTGAGGGGGGAATGACAATTACTGAAAAAGGGGGTCATGGTTGGGGCGTTTGCTGTCGGCTGAGACGGGCGCGATGGGGGCAAATGCGGTGGGGTCTGACATGGGCTGCGGTAGCGTGACTAAATATGGGGGGTGTGACAGGCCTTTCAGGGGTGCCCGAGGCGCCGAGGGACCCCTTCTAAGCGTGTTCATAGTTGTGACAAATGAAGGTTGGGCTAGTCAACTAGCTAGTTGCTATGCGGATAACGACGATGGATCCGAGAGTGAAGTTGAGGAAGAAGAAACTGAAGAGACTGAGCTCACTGTCTTAGAGCGACGTGCGCGCGATAAACGTTTGCAGCCGCTCGTAAACCCATTCGATAGGTTCAAGCACAACCGCGGAAGTGGTAGTGGACCGGCGTTGGCGATTCATGAGCGCTCACGGAAAATACCCAAAAAAAACCTCCATCCGGAAAGCGAACATCGCAAGGTGGTCAATTTCGTGTCGCGGGTAGAGGAGTTCAATGTCGTCATTTCAAGCTATCAAACGTATCAGATATAAGCTGTGAAACCCCTTTAAAACTTTGGGAAATTTATGCGAAATTTGGGCAGTTATTTTAGAGGGGCAAATTTTCGGAGAAATTCGCGAGAAATTTAGGGGCCTCCATGCAAAATTTGCGAAATAGATTTAGGTGAATTTTAGCGAAATTTGGGGAATTTATTAGCAACTGGCCCTCCGCTGGCTATCGTCACCCCGGCTGCTGTGGCTGAGGCTTCGTCCGCTGGCTCCCGGGAAACAATGCAGTCGTCAGGCGGGTTGTACGACGGGGACCTCTATTGTACGTCGGTGGTTAGCATGGCTCTGGAGGACATATGTGACTCCAACTGCACTCCCACGAGGGAGATGCGGCTGCACAAGGATGAGCACAGAGGCTTCGGTTGTGCGCCGGGTGGACGCCCCACTCTACTGCGGCAGGCTGCGTGCGCAGACTATGCAGGGGGTCTGAGATAGCCTGCTCGGGCCCCATCACCATAGTCGGAGTTCGCTACTGTACTGCTCACATGCAGGGTCAGGGGGCGTGGACGGTGCTGTGCGTCGGAGCCAAGATTAGCGCAACAGAAGATGAGGTGGTCGTGCTAAAGGAGAGAGCAGCGCTCTTCTCTGCCCTGACTCCAGACGGCCCGCGCGTAGTGAACGGGGCTACGGACCGGATTGTTACGCTGTGTGTGGCACCCGGGTTGTTGGTGAGACTTCTTGCCGATGGAAGGCGTGCGTGCGGCCTGCCCAGCTTCGATGCGGAACCGGCCACAGGAATGGACTGCTTCTGCTGGACGTTCAGCCTGGTGCCGTACCTGTACCAGAACCAGTCTCCTCGCACGCTGTTCGGGTGCAACATATCTCCCCAGTGCATACAGTGGCCTGCTACCACCGTGGGTGACACGTACGTCCTTGTGCACTGTTCAAGGCCCCTGGTGGCAACGGAGACCCAGATGTCCTTCGAAGAGGAGGGCTACGCTGAGCCGGGCGAAGCATGCGTGGTAGCGTACTGCAACCTAGAGCACAAATACGAGGACTGCGTCATGGTGAGTAAAGCTTCTGCGCAGCGGGGCTTATTTATGCGCACCGTGTCTGCCACGGCTTACTGCCCACAAGAGGGCGGGCATCCACCCGTGGGTGCTACTATGGCCCCAGGACAGCACCCTTGGTGGAAGGGACCGCAAGGAAAATAAAAGGTGACCGCATGCACGCCGTGCCCGTCCACACAGGAGTATGCCATCACGGTCGCTTAGATACACGGAAGAGCTGCAGTCCGGGGATAAGCTGGCTACCCTACATGGACAGAAAGGGGTGACACTGCTCTGCGGGGCAGAGGATATGCCGTGGATAGTGCACGCCGGAAGGGAGGTGCAGCTGGACGCCGTCATATCCGTGGTCAGCCTGGTCAAGCGGGGCACAACTGGCCAGGAGTCCGAGGGGGCCGCGGGCGTCTCAGCAGCAGCAAGTAGTCGCAGGGCCCTCGTGTTCCACAACAGTCCCGCACTACCGCTAAGGACGGGCGCTCTGGTCGATGGTAGAACGGGAGCATCGTTTGTCGACTCAGCGGGTGCAGCATCTAAGGTCTCGTGGGGGATTTGTCGGCTATGTCCGCTGATCCGCATATCCTCTCGGAAGCAGTTTTACACGGGCTCACGTGGGAACGCGAGTGGATCTGGCCGGACCAGGTCTGCGCGGGTTAAGCTGGGGGAGATGGAGATGCAGGTGGCTCTGGCGTAGGGCTTGTCTCACTGTACGGGTGAGCTGTGGTCCAGGGGTGGGCCGACAGAAGCAATAGTGTGCTTGTTGTGCAATCGAATGGAGTCCGCCTCTTGTTGTGGGTCGCCCGTACAAAGCAAGGTGGTTGTGGCAGCGGGCATGCCGTCGTTGAATGCGGCCATGGTGTGCGCTACGGGTATGTCTTTGGCCCTGCACTGAGGTGGTCCACCGAGCATAAGGTAGATCCATGGACTCAGGCCGGCTCACGATCGCTATAGAGGCTGTGTCGTGGTTCCAGGCGAACTACGGCTCACACCCACTGGTGGATAGAGTGTGCTGCTACATGCTGTGTGCCGCTCTATGCCCTAGGCTGCACACGGTGGTGCTGTCTGAGCGCCCCTACTCTGATAGTCTGGTACCACAGCTAGGCGGCGCAATAGCGTACCATCCCAGTGTCGAGCGTGGAGTGCCACCCACGGTAGCGGTACTGGCCCAGGACCTGAGCAGGTGCTGCGGCGTGGAATACGACCTAGCCTGCGATCAACTGATGAGGTGCAACACCCTGGTAGCAGAGGGCTTCGTCGCACTGAACGTAGACCCGCTGGGGATCGACTCGCAGAAGTCGGTGCGGGTGCAAGGTGAGGCTTTCGTGTGCAAATGTAAAATGATAGACCTGCTGCGGGCGTGCATCGGAGCTAGCAGCAGCGATCGGGTATCGCTCGTGTGCTTGGGTAGTAGCGCCTCTGCGGTGGGCTCTGCTGTTCACTCTTCCCTGAGGTACGAAGCAGTCCGGGTGGGCTACACACGCGCAAGAACCCGGTGTACTACTACAGGAAAGGGATACCCGAGGACGGCCGTATAATAGAAGGAAACCGTATCGCCGAGCGTATACACGAAGGCTTGCAGAGAGCGCTGTCTCCGGCCAACCGCTCGGAGTCAACCCAGCACTAGGCTTGGCTCTCACATAGGTCTCCATGCGGCGCATCGACTCACACATGCCGGCTATCATTCGCTCCAGATTCGATAAACGAGCCTCTATGTGCGCCACCCCCACCAACGGCGCTACCGCCTTGTCACCCGGGCTAGACAATCGGGTCAGGCTAGGGCCAGAGGCAGGTGAACCGTGCCCGGACATGGGATAGTCGAGGACATCATCGTCGACGTCCGAGTGATCATCGCTTGGGTCGGACATCAACCTTCGACCTAGATGGTGGCTTACGCTGCTGTGCGGGTCCGGCTGTATACGGGTGAACCACGCTGAAAGAGGGAGTGGTCCGCCGAGGTACGCGGACGTCGCCTTCCTTCTTGTTGTGCGGGAGAGGACGGCCGGATCCAACTCGCTGGTCGGACTAGTGGCTCTACTCCGTGGACCGAGCTGAGTCGCCCGTGGTACGCCAGCGGAAGACAAGGGGGGCAAGGCGCCGGGGTTGTGGCGGGGTTCTGCCCGGCCGTTGCGTGCGCCGTCGGGTAGCACCTCGTGCAAGAAGGTGGGCGTCGTCGTTTAAGTATGGCTGAGTACACTGCGGTCCCCGAAGAATCCGTGCGCCTGCTCGCGATGGCCGGCTGGGAGGTGATATGCGGGCACACAGAACAGAACCAGGGCCGGCTGGTGGTAGGCTGCTCCGTAGCCCAACTGGAGCACTCTTCTGCACGGCTTACCCTGCTGGCACACGAACCCAGCCTCAACGCGGCTACGATAGCTGGGTTGGGTGCAGGCATGAGCGAAGCCGTGCTGGGTCACGCTCCTGCTGTGCGCAGACAGGGTCGCAGGCAGGTCCAGGGCAGCCCAGTGTTCGGGGCGATCTCCGAGTGCCTGCGCAGAGGGGTACCGGTCGTACGGGATGGTCCCACACCGGTCGATGGGCTGCGCATACAGTAAAACGCGATATATAAGAAACTGGCCCGAAAACGCCAGCCGCTAGTTTCTTATTGGGTGGGTCCGAAATTCTTCAAGTCAGCGGGCGATTTTCTTAAATTTGGGTCGTTGGATTTATCGAGTTCAGCGTGTCAATTTCTTAAATAGGAGGGATAATGTTCGGCATTGGATTTTGCTCGATACGCCCTACGTTTCTGGACGCGTGCAATACATCGTATTGAACACATATTGCAGGCATATTGCACGCGTATTGACAATACATGTTCAATACAATAAAAAATGTTACAATATGTGTGCAATATGCCTGCAAGCGCTCCAACATGTGTGCAACATAGTATTGCAGTGAGCCCTCATGTATTGGAGACATATTGAAGTTCTGATGCAGAGAGTTATTTCAATATGCCTTCAACATATGTGTAGTATAGGGTTGGAGACACCGTAATATATCGGGTGGTCACTGAATACTTTTCATACAAGTGTCAACTCATTGTAAAGATAAACGAATATATAATGCATCTATGACCTAGGTATCTGTCACCAAGTACTGTACGAGTACTGGTACAGTCGAACGGAGTCATGCAAGTTATGACCTACGGTGCACTGAATCCAGCACACCACCCTGTAACTGTACGGAGTGCTGTTCAGGTGGCAGCCGATACGGTTAGTTCACCCAATGCTCTCGGGTTCACAACCCGATGGTGGTAACGCTTATGAAGCGTGAGGGCATTGAGGTAATATGAGGAGCATTGCGATCAAGCAGACACTTCTGGACACCAGAGCGTTGCACTCATACCCACCAAGTATTGTTGCGTGCTTGCTAAAGTTCAATAGCAGCCGCGTAGTCTTTCAGGTTGATATACAACCTTGACAGTGGTTATTCTCCGCTCAGGCAAAGAACGAGGACACAAGTGTGTGTGCAGCAGACGATATATTTGTATACTTCGTATAGATTTTGTATATGGCATGTGGCATGTGTGGGTGGTGCGTTTATGCATAATTTGACGATTTTTCGAAAAAAATGACATTTAGAAGTGTTAGAAGGTTGGAGAAGTTTGGAGAAGGTTTGGACAAACTCAAAAATGTAAATTTTTGACATTTCGGGTTTTGGAGTAGCCGTGCGGGGCCATTTCGTTTACTGCAAATACCAGGGAATCAAGTTGTGCACATGGAATGCTTGCGCGACACATTAATAAGTTTATAAAAGGCCATTACAAGGTTTGGGAAGGTGCAACATGATACAGTATTACTGCATATTTAAGAGAACAGGGATATGCGGTCAGCCAGCCTCATCGGAAAAAAGTGAACCCCCCCCCGCCCCCCAACACGCCAGCGGCGCTTAACGAAGCGCGATCCAATAAGGTCAGCGATAGCCAGGTTTGTTCCTTATTTGCGACCATACCATATTTAATACATGGTTTAACATGGTTTCCCAACCATATTTCCTCATCTAGCCAGCTCCCGTTCTCTTATTTGGACCCATTCTCTTAACGATTTGAAAAGGCTCAGGGTCATCGTAAAAAACGCGACCCCCCCAAACGCTGGCTGGTCTCTTATCGTCGATTCTCTTAAAGGTGAGGTATTACTGTAGTAGAAGGCAGTAAAAAGTTGCATATCCAATATTTTAGGGTTTTAGGGTTGCTGGCGGGGTGGTGTGGGTGAAATATTAGTTGTGAGAGGGGGTTCGGCGTATGCGGGGTCCGCTATAAAGTGCACAATTTCGGGAAATGATGATATTACACGGTTTGATACTTTTGAAGAAGTTTGGAGAAGGTTTGGACAAACTCAAAAATGTAAAATTTTGACGTGTAGGGTTTTGGAGTAGTCGTGCGGGGCCATTTTGGTCACTGCAAACAGCAGAAAATCGTGTTTTGCCTTTGGCATGCATGCGCGGCATATGCATGTGTTGCTACAAGGCCAATAACAAGCGGGAAATGATATTATATGATTTAATATTTTTGGAGAACATCGGAGAAGGTTCGTAGAAACAAAATAATGCAATATTTTGATATTTTGGGTTTTGCAGGAGCTGCGCGGGACCAATTTGTTCACTGCAAATATCAGGATGGTTGCCGTGTCATGCACACGGGCGATGTTTTGAAAATAAAGAGCAATTCAATATGCAAGTGCATTTCCATGCTTATATTCCAATGTTCATACACAACCTAATGTATGAATACTTGCAAGTGACATGATGAGCGTAGTGTCAGGTTATTACAGTTATGCAAAATTGCAGCTTGCTGTAGCACGAAGCACCAAGATACGGCTCTCGGGACAGCTCAATAGCACTTTTAGCTAGGCAAACGATTTCTAAGCTAGCGCCTGTCGAACAGCTCTTCCAAGGAAACACGTGAGCGTGAAGCCCCACGAGCAAGGTCCTGCAATTGATCCGCGGTCAGGGTGAAAAGCTGCTGTGTTGGTTGGGCGAGCTGCTGTGGTTGGGCGAGCACCTGCGGTTGCGCGAGCAGCTGGGGTTGCGCGAGGAGTTGCGGTGGTTGCGCGAATAGCTGGGGTTGCGCGAATAGCTGGGGTTGCGCGAGCAATTGTGGTTGCAGGTGGTAGGATTGCTGAAGCTGCGAGAGCTGCTGGAGCTGCTGAAGTTGTTGCAGCTGTTGAAGCTGCTGGAGTTCTTGCAGCTGTTGAAGCTGCTGAGGCTGCTGCACCGGTTGAAGCTGCTGGGGCTGCAGCACCGGTTGAAGCTGCTGGAGCTGCTGCATCTGTTGAAGCTGCTGGGGTAGCTGCACCTGTTGAAGCTGAGACTGGGGTTGCGGGAGTTGCTGCAGCTGCAGGGGCTGCTGCGGCTGTTGAAGCTGCTGGGGCGGCAGCACCTGTTGAAGCTGAGACTGGGGCTGCGGGAGTTGCTGCAGCTGCAAGGGCTGCTGCGGCTGTCGAAGCTGCTGAGGCGGCAGCACCTGTTGAAGCTGAGACGGGGGCTGCGGGAGTTGCTGCAGCTGCAAGGGCTGCTGCGGCTGTTGAAGCTGCTGAGGCGGCACCTGCTGAAACTGCTGGGGCTGCAGCACCTGATGAACCTGAGACTGGGACTGTGGGAGTTGCTGCAGTTGCTGGGCCAGGAGGAGTTCCTCCTGCTGCTGGACCATGCGGGACGCCCTGACGAACTGCTTCCGGACTTGAGATCAGTGATGGTAGCGGGGGCACCATCTGCACCCCTTCGGAGACACGGGCTCCACCCTCCGTCCCTTGCTCCGCCGTGGGCGTCGCCGACGCCGCAGGTGCCGGTCGCGGTTCCTCGGAGGCCGGCACTTGCGGCACGAGCGTCTCCAAACTAGCGCGCTCCAGCTCTAAGCGCCGGTCCAGTGCGCTCTGCTGTCTCTGCTCCAACGCTTCCAAGCTCCGACCAAACTCCTCTCCCTGCTTCCTCAACAGCTCCTCCAACTGTTCACTCGTCACGCCCACCTGCACAGGTCCACTTCTTCCTTCCTCTACCTCCACCTGCGCCGCCAGTGGGACCGCCAGCACCCCACTGCCGACACTTGACCTCCGGCCTCGAGACCGACCACCTCCAGCTTTCCCCGTGCCTTTCCCCGTGCCAGCATCAAGTGCCCTACCCGACACGTCGCTCGGTGCTTGGCTCCCCCTTCGGTGTGGAACGGCCAGGTGCGCAGGCGCGGCAACCCGCTTCTGCAAGGTGTAGCCGTCATGGGTGATGAAGCAGGCTACTGTGTTGGTGTGTGTGTGTTATGGCGGCACGCGTGCAAGGAAGTCGATTGGGTAGAGTCCACGGCGGAGAAGCCGGTTGTGATAAAGGACTATGTGTACTTTATTAGTGATGACCGCAAGCATGATCACAGATTCATTCAGTACATGCGAGAGGTGATCATCAAGGAGTACTTTGAGAGAAGGGGGATTCCGAAGCCAATATTTATTCACGAATGGGCGGATGGCTGTGCGGGGCAGAACTAGTGCACGGCGGGATTCGCGGACGTGGGAAACAGCAAAATGGAATGGTCGCTGGGGATTCCTTGTCAGCGGAACTTCTTTGAGACGGCGCATGCTAAAGGGGAGCAGGACGGAGCGGGGGCACACGATCGTGAAGCATGCAGCGGCGGTGGCGGTAATTTCGGAGGGTGACAAATGGTATGGGAAGATCTTGTGTGCGGCCGATCTCTATGCTTTTTGTGTGGAGAGGTTGCGCACACGCGCGGACACCAGCTACACGAAGTCGAGGGCCGCATTCAATCAACGATTTTTTTATCTAGTTCCCGAGGACGCGACGAAAGAGGTGGAGTGAGGTTTGTCGGCGGTTGATCACACGGCGCGCATCGCATACAAATCTTTGGAGCGCACTTTGCAACTGCATTCGGTGCGATCGGGCGTGGAGGGGAAGTTGCTGGTGCGCGACAGGACATGCTATTGCGTGTCATGCTATGCGGAATGTGTGTCGTCCATGCCGACGTCCGAGAACTGCTTGGAGAGCTCGCATGTGGATTTGTGGAGGGAGGTGGAATTGACGCCCGCAACGGGTGCGGACGCGGCAAGGGTGCGGGAGTTGGTGGAGGAGTATGCGAGTGATGTGAGTGTAGCGGTGCGGCGCGGATGCATCATCGCGGTCCACCGAGACCCGGCGGACCGCACACACGCCTACTACTTGGTGAAGGCGTTATCCGCCGTGACGGAGGTTGGACCTAGGGGGCGCCGAGATGACTATGGGCAATATTTTGCCCCGGGAGAATTTGTGGTTTCTGGGAGGTACTTTGAATGGGAAGATGCCGATGTGAGAGATGACTACATACTAGACACAAGTAAAAAGTGCTTGATCTCTTGTGAAGCCGTGCGTGCAACCGATGTGCGCCTAGTTAAAAGAGGGGATGTGTACAAGATGCCTGTTGCCGAGCATGAGCGCGTGTTATCACTGTTGTAATTTTGGCATTCTAATATATAGTATGTGATTTGGCATTCACAATGCAATAATGATAACATTTTTTGCATATTTATGCTCAAGCATTTGAACAAACTTGGGGCATCACACTTTTGATGTGACGCGCATGCATGCCAAGTGCAAAACACGATTTCCTGCGGTTTGCAGTGACCAAAATGGCCCCGCACGACTACTCCAAAACCCTAAATGTCAAAAAATACCATTTTTGAGTTTGTCTAAACCTTCTCCAAACTTCTGCAAAAATATCAAGCCGTATAATAACATTTACCGAAATTATGCACTTTATAGCGGACCCCGCATATGCGAAACCCCTGCTCTCACAGCCAATATTTCACCCGCCAGCAACCCTAAAACCCTAAAATCTTGGCTATGCAACTTTCTAGTGCCTTCAACTAACTTGGTGCACCTTCCTAAACTCGGCGATGACCTTTTATCAACACATTCATGTGACGCACATGCATGCCAAGTGCAAAACACGATTTCCTGCGGTTTGCAGTGACCAAAATGGCCCCGCACGACTACTCCTAAACCCTTAATGTCAAAATTTTATATTTTTGAGTTTGTCCAAACCTTCTCCAAACTTCTCCAAAAATATCAAGCCGTATAATAACATTTACCGAAATTATGCACTTTA
>LGRX02027587.1:0-49135 GCA_001247695.2 Cymbomonas tetramitiformis | reverse complement strand
AGAGTTATTTCAATATGCCTTCAACATATGTGTAGTATAGGGTTGGAGACACCGTAATATATCGGGTGGTCACTGAATACTTTTCATACAAGTGTCAACTCATTGTAAAGATAAACGAATATATAATGCATCTATGACCTAGGTATCTGTCACCAAGTACTGTACGAGTACTGGTACAGTCGAACGGAGTCATGCAAGTTATGACCTACGGTGCACTGAATCCAGCACACCACCCTGTAACTGTACGGAGTGCTGTTCAGGTGGCAGCCGATACGGTTAGTTCACCCAATGCTCTCGGGTTCACAACCCGATGGTGGTAACGCTTATGAAGCGTGAGGGCATTGAGGTAATATGAGGAGCATTGCGATCAAGCAGACACTTCTGGACACCAGAGCGTTGCACTCATACCCACCAAGTATTGTTGCGTGCTTGCTAAAGTTCAATAGCAGCCGCGTAGTCTTTCAGGTTGATATACAACCTTGACAGTGGTTATTCTCCGCTCAGGCAAAGAACGAGGACACAAGTGTGTGTGCAGCAGACGATATATTTGTATACTTCGTATAGATTTTGTATATGGCATGTGGCATGTGTGGGTGGTGCGTTTATGCATAATTTGACGATTTTTCGAAAAAAATGACATTTAGAAGTGTTAGAAGGTTGGAGAAGTTTGGAGAAGGTTTGGACAAACTCAAAAATGTAAATTTTTGACATTTCGGGTTTTGGAGTAGCCGTGCGGGGCCATTTCGTTTACTGCAAATACCAGGGAATCAAGTTGTGCACATGGAATGCTTGCGCGACACATTAATAAGTTTATAAAAGGCCATTACAAGGTTTGGGAAGGTGCAACATGATACAGTATTACTGCATATTTAAGAGAACAGGGATATGCGGTCAGCCAGCCTCATCGGAAAAAAGTGAACCCCCCCCCAACACGCCAGCGGCGCTTAACGAAGCGCGATCCAATAAGGTCAGCGATAGCCAGGTTTGTTCCTTATTTGCGACCATACCATATTTAATACATGGTTTAACATGGTTTCCCAACCATATTTTCTCATCTAGCCAGCTCCCGTTCTCTTATTTGGACCCATTCTCTTAACGATTTGAAAAGGCTCAGGGTCATCGTTGTAACGCGACCCCCCCCCAAACGCTGGCTGGTCTCTTTATCGTCGATTCTCTTAAAAGTGAGGTATTACTGTAGTAGAAGGCAGTAAAAAGTTGCATATCCAATATTTTAGGGTTTTAGGGTTGCTGGCGGGGTGGTGTGGGTGAAATATTAGTTGTGAGAGGGGGTTCGGCGTATGCGGGGTCCGCTATAAAGTGCACAATTTCGGGAAATGATGATATTACACGGTTTGATACTTTTGAAGAAGTTTGGAGAAGGTTTGGACAAACTCAAAAATGTAAAATTTTGACGTGTAGGGTTTTGGAGTAGTCGTGCGGGGCCATTTTGGTCACTGCAAACAGCAGAAAATCGTGTTTTGCCTTTGGCATGCATGCGCGGCATATGCATGTGTTGCTACAAGGCCAATAACAAGCGGGAAATGATATTATATGATTTAATATTTTTGGAGAACATCGGAGAAGGTTCGTAGAAACAAAATAATGCAATATTTTGATATTTTGGGTTTTGCAGGAGCTGCGCGGGACCAATTTGTTCACTGCAAATATCAGGATGGTTGCCGTGTCATGCACACGGGCGATGTTTTGAAAATAAAGAGCAATTCAATATGCAAGTGCATTTCCATGCTTATATTCCAATGTTCATACACAACCTAATGTATGAATACTTGCAAGTGACATGATGAGCGTAGTGTCAGGTTATTACAGTTATGCAAAATTGCAGCTTGCTGTAGCACGAAGCACCAAGATACGGCTCTCGGGACAGCTCAATAGCACTTTTAGCTAGGCAAACGATTTCTAAGCTAGCGCCTGTCGAACAGCTCTTCCAAGGAAACACGTGAGCGTGAAGCCCCACGAGCAAGGTCCTGCAATTGATCCGCGGTCAGGGTGAAAAGCTGCTGTGTTGGTTGGGCGAGCTGCTGTGGTTGGGCGAGCACCTGCGGTTGCGCGAGCAGCTGGGGTTGCGCGAGGAGTTGCGGTGGTTGCGCGAATAGCTGGGGTTGCGCGAATAGCTGGGGTTGCGCGAGCAATTGTGGTTGCAGCTGGTAGGATTGCTGAAGCTGCGAGAGCTGCTGGAGCTGCTGAAGTTGTTGCTGCTGTTGAAGCTGCTGGAGTTCTTGCAGCTGTTGAAGCTGCTGAGGCTGCTGCACCGGTTGAAGCTGTTGGGGCTGCAGCAACGGTTGAAGCTGCTGGAGCTGCTGCATCTGTTGAAGCTGCTGGGGTAGCTGCACCTGTTGAAGCTGAGACTGGGGCTGCGAGAGTTGCTGCAGCTGCAGGGGCTGCTGCGGCTGTTGCAGCTGCTGGGGCGGCAGCACCTGTTGAAGCTGAGACTGGGGCTGCGGGAGTTGCTGCAGCTGCAAGGGCTGCTGCGGCTGCTGAAGCTGCTGAGGCGGCAGGACCTGTTGAAGCTGAGACGGGGGCTGCGGGAGTTGCTGCAGCTGCAAGGGCTGCTGCTGCGGCTGTTGAAGCTGCTGAGGCGGCAGCACCTGCTGAAACTGCTGGGGCTGCAGCACCTGATGAACCTGAGACTGGGACCGTGGGAGTTGCTGCAGTTGCTGGGCCAGGAGGAGTTCCTCCTGCTGCTGGGCCTGCGGGACGCCCTGACGAACTGCTTCCGGACTTGAGATCAGTGATGGTAGCGGGGGCACTATTTGCACCCCTTCGGAGACACGGGCTCCACCCTCCGTCCCTTGCTCCACCGCGGGCATCGCCGACGCCGCAGGTGCCGGTCGCGGTTCCTCGGAGGCCGGCACTTGCGGCACGAGCGTCTCCAAACTCGCGCGCTCCAGCTCTAAGCGCCGGTCCAGTGCGCTCTGCTGTCTCTGCTCCAACGCTTCCAAGCTCCGACCAAACTCCTCTCCCTGCTTCCTCAACAGCTCCTCCAACTGTTCACTCGTCACGCCCACCTGCAAAGGTCCACTTCTTTCTTCCTCTACCTCCACCTGCGCCGCCAGTGGGACCGCCAGCACCCCACTGCCGACACTTGACCTCCGGCCTCGAGAACGACCACCTCCAGCTTTCCCCGTGCCTTTCCCCGTTCCAGCATCAAGTGCCCTACCCGACACGTCGCTCGGTGCTTGGCTCCCCCTTCGGTGTGGAACGGCCAGGTGCGCAGGCGCGGCAACCCGCTTCTGCAAGGTGTAGCCGTCATGGGTGATGAAGCAGGCTACTGTGTTGGTGTGTGTGTGTTATGGCGGCACGCGTGCAAGGAAGTCGATTGGGTAGAGTCCACGGCGGAGAAGCCGGTTGTGATAAAGGACTATGTGTACTTTATTAGTGATGACCGCAAGCATGATCACAGATTCATTCAGTACATGCGAGAGGTGATCATCAAGGAGTACTTTGAGAGAAGGGGGATTCCGAAGCCAATATTTATTCACGAATGGGCGGATGGCTGTGCGGGGCAGAACTAGTGCACGGCGGGATTCGCGGACGTGGGAAACAGCAAAATGGAATGGTCGCTGGGGATTCCTTGTCAGCGGAACTTCTTTGAGACGGCGCATGCTAAAGGGGAGCAGGACGGAGCAGGGGCACACGTGAAGCATGCAGCGGCGGTGGCAGTAATTTCGGAGGGTGACAAATGGTATGGGAAGATCTTGTGTGCGGCCGATCTCTATGCTTTTTGTGTGGAGAGGTTGCGCACACGCGCGGACACCAGCTACACGAAGTCGAGGGCCGCATTCAATCAACGATTTTTTTATCTAGTTCCCGAGGACGCGACGAAAGAGGTGGCGGGAGGTTTGTCGGCGGTTGATCACACGGCGCGCATCGCATACAAATCTTTGGAGCGCACTTTGCAACTGCATTCGGTGCGATCGGGCGTGGAGGGGAAGTTGCTGGTGCGCGACAGGACATGCTATTGCGTGTCATGCTATGCGGAATGTGTGTCGTCCATGCCGACGTCCGAGAACTGTTTGGAGAGCTCGCATGTGGATTTGTGGAGGGAGGTGGAATTGACGCCCGCAACGGGTGCGGACGCGGCAAGGGTGCGGGAGTTGGTGGAGGAGTATGCGAGTGATGTGAGTGTAGCGGTGCGGCGCGGATGCATCATCGCGGTCCACCGAGACCCGGCGGACCGCACACACGCCTACTACTTGGTGAAGGCGTTATCCGCCGTGACGGAGGTTGGACCTAGGGGGCGCCGAGATGACTATGGGCAATATTTTGCCCCGGGAGAATTTGTGGTTTCGGGGAGGTACTTTGAATGGGAAGATGCCGATGTGAGAGATGACTACATACTAGACACAAGTAAAAAGTGCTTGATCTCTTGTGAAGCCGTGCGTGCAACCGATGTGCGCCTAGTTAAAAGAGGGGATGTGTACAAGATGCCTGCTGCCGAGCATGAGCGCGTGTTATCACTGTTGTAATTTTTGCATTCAAATATATAGTATGGGATTTGGCATTCACAATGCAATAATGATAACATTTTTTGCATATTTATGCTCAAGCATTTGAACAAACTTGGGGCATCACAATTTTGATGTGACGCGCATGCATGCCAAGTGCAAAACATGATTTCCTGCGGTTTGCAGTGCCCAAAATGGCCCCGCACGACTACTCCAAAGCCCTAAATGTCAAAAAATAACATTTTTGAGTTTGTCTAAACCTTCTCCAAACTTCTCCAAAAATATCAAGCCGTATAACAACATTTACCGAAATTATGCACTTTCTAGCGGACCCCGCATACGCGAAACCCCTGCTCTCACCGCCAATATTTCACCCGCCAGCAACCCTAAAACCCTAAAATCTTGGCTATGCAACTTTCAAGTGCCTTCAACTAACTTGGTGCACCTCCCCAAACTCGGCGGTGACCTTTTATCAACACATTCATGCGACGCGCATGCATGCCAAGTGCAAAACACGATTTCCTGCGGTTTGCAGTGCCCAAAATGGCCCCGCACGACTACTCCAAAACCCTAAATGTCAAAATTTTATATTTTTGAGTTTGTTTAAACCTTCTCCAAACTTCTCCAAAAATATCAAGCCGTATAACAACATTTTCCGAAATTATGCACTTTATAGCGGACCCCGCATACGCGAAACCCCTGCTCTCACAGCCAATATTTCACCCGCCAGCAACCCTAAAACCCTAAAATCTTGGCTATGCAACTTTCAAGTGCCTTCAACTAACTTGGTGCACCTCCCCAAACTCGGCGGTGACCTTTTATCAACACATTCATGCGACGCGCATGCATGCCAAGTGCAAAACACGATTTCCTGCGGTTTGCCGTGACCAAAATGGCCCCGCACGACTACTCCTAAACCCTAAATGTCAAAATTTTATATTTTTGAGTTTGTCCAAACCTTCTCCAAACTTCTCCAAAAATATCAAGCCGTATAATAACATTTTCCGAAATTATGCACTTAAGTATGTAACCCCCGTCCACCCACACGTGCCACATGCCAGTGGGTGCGGGAGTGCTACGGCGAGCACGTGCGGGCGGGCACCGCCACCGCATCGGCACACCGGTACTCCCACGGCACGCACTTCATGGAGAAGGACGTTGATGAGTCGGGTGCGGCGAGTGAGATCGCGGACTTGCGGACAATGGTGCTCGACTTGAAGAGGCAATTGGCCACCTTCCTCGTCACCGCCGAGTCCGAACCGTCTCCGCGGGGATTTACCCCTCGCGCGGACAAACCGGACCGCCGGGTCAAGACCCGTTTCGCAGCCTCGCCCCTCCCCAAAGGGAGGAATTGGTCTCAGTCCGTCTCGCGGAAGGTGGCCTTCCACCGCGAAAGCGGTGCGACGATCCCGTACTGCCAAAATCAGGTATGTGCTAAGGGGAAGGCGAGGCACTGGCACCGGGACTGCCCGAACGGGGGCAGGACCGGACTCTCGGCCTTCGCCTTCGCCGAAGAGGCCGAAAACTCCGTGTTGGCCGCGAAGTTCCAACACGCCATCGACAACAGCGACCCCGTGGAGTTCGACGCCCTCTGCATGCTTGCGGGCGGGAAGCCGGAGGTCTTCACCGATCTCTCCGCGTGCTCGTTCTGCGAGGAGGGCGGTGAGGTCCTCGTGTCCGCCGTCGCCGAGTTCTCTGAGATGGCGCACGCGGCTGGAGCTTCCACATTCAACATCAACACCTTCACTGCCGACATGCCGGTGGTGTCGGAGCCACCCGCACACTCCCCGCCCGCGTCGTTTGAGTCCGAAGACGATTGGACCGGTCCGCCAAACCCCTTCTGCCCTCCCGTCACACGCACGTTTGCCGACTTCATTGAGGGCACGGGGGTTGCATTGGTGCCCGACGAGCCGGCCCCAAGCATGAATTTGCTCTCCGCGGTTGGGGAGCCGGAACGCGTGATCGACTACGAGCCCGCAACTTGCGCCACGAGCGACGATGACGACGAGGGTGACTCGGTGACACTGCCGCGACCACGGTACGGCTGCGGGAACGGCATTCCGAGGTTCGCGAGATCTCTCCTCACTTCCTCCTTGGTGTGCGCGCTCTTTGTTATTTGTGCCGCCGCCGCGCCGCACGCCGTTACCGGTGTCGGTGGTGCCGATGCGCGCACATGCACGGCTTCACCGGTCGGTGGTGCTACGTGGACTACCTCGGCGGTCCCGGCTACGGAGGCTTCGCCGACTGACATGGTTCATGGCGTGCCGTGTGCTATCCCACCTCGTCGCCAACGGCGGGAGCAGAGGCGGCAGGGCCTCTACATGGCTCCGATGCCGTGGCATCCCGGGCCGCCACCGCCTGCCGAGTTGTTTGTGGACGGCCCTCCGCTGTCGCCGGCTTCATCTTCAGACGACGAGGCTCCACCGTCGGGCAGCACTTGGCAGCATCCCGGTGCGGTGCAGCCTCCCGTGATCGAGAACTCGTCAATTTCTTCTACGAATGATTCATCACCGGCCCCGGGGGCCGGCAACTGCTTCACAGTCACGCTGCTCCGAGCCGGGCAGACAGCTCCGAAGACCACTAGTGGCTAGAATTGGTCACGCCGTGCCTGCCTGGGAGTTAGCTGTAGTGTAGCCTCCTAGATGTGCAGAAGAGCTCTCTACATTTGAGCTGTGTTTAGGGTTTTAGCAAAGTAACAGCAGTATCTGACAATCTTGCTGTGACCTGGGACCGCCCTGACCAAGAGTACAGGCCCCCAGTTGTGCTACAGTTTCCTCCTGAAGTTAAGTAGGGAGTTTGTTTGCTTCGTTCACTACTAGCTCCGGTCACCACCCTAGGTGGTGTGCTGGATGTGACACACCGACAGTAAAGACTGTCACCTGTCACTTCCTATAGTTGGCTGGGTGACCGTCACCAGTAGACGGGAAACAACCGTTAGTATTTATGTGTATCTCTTTTATCGATCTGAGACTTTTACCGTTCTGATATCGAAACCCTTAACTCAGGGTTTATTCTCCGTTATCCGATATATACACCCGACTATATATCTGACAGTTTTGGCGCCGTGTTTGAAATGGCAGCCAGGAATGCTATACTCATCAATGTCACCAGTCAGTATGTCTCTGCCGACCAGTCTCAGTGTGCCAGTGCCATCAGTCCGTGAAGCGGGTCCAGTCATGACTGTACTGAAGGATATGGTCCTGCTGGTATCAAGGTCAGTGATCCTATGTCTGGACCCGGTGATATTGCCGGTTGCACCGGAGTCACAGACAATGCCATCAGTGTCAGAACTGGTGATAGAGTACAGATGTATCATGGGGTCCTGGGAGAAGATGACTGAAGCGGGGGTGCACAGAATAGTCCAAACCAGGTACACATCTCCAGAGCTGTGTCGCCTACATACTGCATGGCGCCGTAGAGCGGGGTCTGAGTCACAGGGCTGCAGACAGCGGAGATCGGTGACAGGTGGTGACCAGCCTCAAAGTGAGCCTCGACGAGGAACTCCTCATAGACACTCTGGTAGAGACATGTCAGGACTATGCCAAGGAAGGCTGTCAGGAGCAGAGCTGATACTGCTCTGTACCTCTGGCGCCGCTTCTCAAGCGCCTGAAGGAGACAGATCTGGGCTGAGCTGTCCGGTGGGGAACCGTCGGAGCCACGAGGAGAACCATAGTGGCGGTGCTGACCAGAGTCATACTGCCAATACCAGTCGGAACCAGAGGAATACCCAGAACCATCACCAGAGGAACACTGCCGGGTGGCAGACCAATCAGGAGTGACACCAGTGCCACCATCAGGTAAGCCACCATCGGATAAACCACCATCCCCAGACCAAACTGACTGGACTGACTGGACTGATTGACTGTACTGACTGACTGCAGTACTGCTTTGCCCACCTCCCATCTCCCCCCCCGGTTGACACAATGTCAATCCGTACCACACTCCCTGAACAGGTGCTGCGGCTGAGAGGGCCTCCGCCGAAGCACTTGCCAGGAAGCAAGTGAACAGGGCAAAGGACATGAATGCACACCGGAAGATAGAGACACCACCTCTACCGACACGCCGTGGCGGTGGAGGTGGTGCCTGTGTGTCAGACATGTGCGTGTCACTAGTCAGGTCAAGCGACTCATGGACCGGAGCGGGGACAGGAGGACACTGCCGAAGGAAAGAGGGGGAGAGACTCCCTTCTGTAGGGCGACCTCCAAGATTGATTGAGTTAAAGTTTGGGGCCGTGTCAGTGCCCCCAGTGTGCACCCGGTGCTCACTGGCTGGTGGGGACACTGACACGGCAGAGCCTGCATCAGACAGCAACAAGTCAGGAGGGCCAGGTGGCGGGGGCGTCACCAGAGGGGCTACACCCCTAGCTCCTAGTGAACTCTTTGATGGCAAAAGGTTACCGTGGCAAACGGTAGGGGACCTGTAGTCCTCCTCCCACACCCGCTCCCAGTGAACCTGCTCCAGGGATTTCCCTGGAGCAGACAGGGGGGAAGCAGGCGGGGGCACCGCACTGCTCCGTGACCCCTCCCTCAACAAAGATGCACTGTGAGTGTGGTGTGGGGAAGAGTGTCTGTTACCCATCTGTTGGCTATAGCCAACATTAGGGCCCCTTATGTTGGCTGGAGCCAACATAAGCCTTGCTGACAATGCCGGGAGCTGTCGGTATCGGATTGTACATTTTATTAGCTCAAAATGACGGCGGGGATGTTCTCTTTCACACATGCGTTATCAACATTGGGACGCTCGAAATCATCGGCGAGAATTTGGGTTACCATTCAAGAGAATGTGAAATTTTGTGAAATTTCCAAGGAATTTTGGGTGTTTACATACCCATGTTACTTCGATCGATATTTTGAGGGTCAAGATGAACTCGGATGAAAGTTTTGACAAGACACTCCAGAAAGAGCAGCTCGAGATCTTGACAACATGGGTGTCCGATTTTTCAATGCCCTTCTCAGGCCGCTCACATTGCACAATTTTCTTATGTTGGCTGCAGCCAACATAATGAGCATTTTGTATTTTCGCGATCATACCCCAACTCTAGGGCACAATTATGCAAGCCCCCATGGGTGTAAGAAGGTATACCACGTATTGACATTTTTTTAAAGGTCTAGTAGCCCTTCAAACAACATTACTTTGGAGCAATATGTACCATTAACCATGAGTAATATGCTTCGGAACTTTGGGTTTTATGTTGGCTGCAGCCAACATAAAGATGGGTAAGAGACAAGAGTGCTCGGTGGGTGCCGGTGCCGTGTACATGTCACTGTCCTCACCGTCACCCTGCACCACCGTCATTCCTGCAAACAGAGAGCAAGTCTCTGTGAGTGCAGGGACGGTGTGCGTGTGGTGGACGGGCGAGGACAGTGACTCACACTGTGCTGCAAACAGTCCAGCAGACACCACCGACGAGTCTGCTCGGTCCTGCGGAGCATGATCCACAAGAGCTGACCCGTGCGGTGTCTGCTGTGTCCGGCCGGAGTGGTACTCTCTGCAACAGGCGAGCACCACCGCAGCCGTGGACTGTGGTGAGTGCTGTGACACCTCGAGAGGTGCATCATGCTGTGCAGAGGCAGGTGCAGAAGCAGGGATGTCAGGCAGCAAGTAGGGGGGAGTGGGAAAGGGGTCACAAGCCTTCTGTTCTGTGCCGGTCCGGAACATCCCGAAGTGCACTCTTCCGAGTGACAGCGAGACCTTCTCGGACTGTGCACAGAACTTTTGGAATTTTGTTTCCGCATGTTGCTGTAGGCGGTCCCACTCCTGTTGTTGAGCCTCGGAGAGGCCGTCCCAGTCCCCATCGTCGTCAGACTCATCGGAGTCCCCGTGCTCCTGACTGGCGGAGTGAGAACTCTCCTCACTCTCACTGTCAGAGCACGAGTCCTCCTGGTACCCGACAACTGCTGGGGTGCCGTGCAACAGACAGAAGGACTCTAGTGCCTGTTCAGACTCCTCGTAGGCAGTCTGAAACTGGGCGGCTAGGATCTCCGTCCGAGCATGCTCCGCAAGCAGCTTCGGGTCTAGGTGGAAAGCATGAGCCGACATCAGCTTCGGGCAGTCGGCAGCCCTGTGCCCCTTTGACCCACAGGTCCAGCATTCCCCTCGGAACTGCTGGGTCTGCCGATCAAAGACGACACGGGACTTGCCCTTGCCCTTGCCTTTGCCGGATTTCTGCTTGCCCTTACCGCCCGTCTTACCACCCTTACGGGGAAAGACTCCTGCACGGTAACCAGAGCCAATTCCTTTAAAAGGGTTAGTGCGACGAGGCGGAATGTACTGACGGGAAGAGGTGCGGTCAGTGACTCCCCTGCGGCCATGTGCACCACGGCTTCCGCCGTGATGCGAACCTGCATCATTGTAGAAAGCAGCCGTTAGTGGGGACTTGAGTTTCGTCCCCGCGTTCCTGTGCACTGCCCGTGTCTCACGGAAGCAGGTCAGCAAGGAAAGCGAGGAGTCAGCATCGAGCTTCTCCTCTGTGTAGGCATCATGCACCGCCTTATAAAAGACGGGACAGATCCTACGGAGAAACAATGCAATCCGTGCCTTCTCGGAGATGGTCACGGTGCACCCAGGACCCAAGTCAGACTCAACGGTGTCCAGAGAAGTCTGGAACACGTCGATGTAGTCCGCTGGGTCCTGGCCAGCTCTCAAGTCAACTCTGTCACCAGCGAATAGGAAGTCCGCAGCGCTGAACTCCTCGTGATCGGGCACAACGTGCCTCACGAGATGAACAAGCGCGATCTTCCCATCCCCTGGGAAGAGTCTGTCAGCCTTGCGCAGGACACGCAAGGCGTCTCCTGCGCAAAGCGACTGGAGCAATTCCAACAGCAGGAGGTTCGCCTTTTTCGGAACCTCCAAACCGTGGTTTTGCAAATCGAACATCAACGCCATCTTAGGGTGAACGAGTGTGAGCCTGGAATCGAGTTGCTCAACCAGGATGTCCAAAAGCAAACGAGAATTCTTCTCGCTGCTAGTGAATTTCCAGGTCTTCGCAGACTCTCCAGGCTCGACGCACTTCCCTTTGATGACGCTGAGTAGTGCATCAAACTCCGCGGGTTTGCGCAATAACTCCCATGCGAGGTTGTTGCACACTGATAAATCTGACGTGTCCGGAGCATCCGCTGGCGTTGGTGTGCCGTTCAGAGCACCAAATTTAAGCTGCCGTTTTCTCGCCCCTGGAGGGTGTGTCAGCAAGCGTCGCGGCAGAACTGGCGGTGTGGCGTACGGAGTAGATGACATCTCGAAAATCTAAAAGAAAGAGCTACAAGCAAGACAACACTAGCAATCCCTAGCAGGATAATAAGCAAGCAAGCAATCAAATTTCACAACAGGAGCACCAAGAGGGTGCCAAAAAGGGAAGGGGGAAGAAAGCCTGTGATGCAAAACAACACAGTTAGCAGTCAGTGGTGATGGCGTGGAGGAGCTCTTCGTTCAGTCCCGCGATTTTTAAAGGTACTCGCGCGAGATTGTCAGGGTCCCTACGGTTGATCAGGCCGTCCCAGGATTTTCCTAACTAATTTAAACGCTGAGACGGAACGTACGATTCCTCTCACTCACCACTACTTGCCTACTTTACTTCCATGATCCCTAGATGGCGCGCCCCCTTGGCGCTTCCCTAAGCGTTTAGCCGACCATAATCGGCTTCTAGCCTTAGGCCGGTGGTGGGGCCAAACCTGCGAGAAGACCCAGTCAGTAAACAGACAGGTCAAACAGGAAGCACTGCAACGCTCAGGGTTTCGCACTCAGAATCTCTCTCAACATACAGAAGATATAATATATATAGTTCTAGTATGCTGAGTGTGATGCGAAATGAGCTAGTGTGCTCTGTCTCATGTGACAACCGAACTCGATCAGAGGAGATGACAATCGGGTCAGTGAAGTAGTCAGAGGTGTCGAGCCGTATCGGTGATGACAGCGGTCAGGTCGCGTCGGTGATGACTGCGGTCACGACGGGTCGGTGATGACAACTCTGATGACTGAGCTCGAACTGAATGTCAACTCCAGCACTTATTTAAATATTATTTTGTTACACATTTATTTACGTAATTTATTTATCATTTATTACGTAATTATTTATTGTATATTTATTGTATATTTCCTTGTCATTTTACTTGTCATTTTCTTGTCATTTTCTTGTCATTTTACTTGTCATTTTTCTTGTCATTTTCTTGTCATTTTTCTTGTCATTTTCCCTTGTCATTTCCTTGTATGACTTATGACATATATGACATAGTGTTATGACATATGTCATAGGGTTTTCATAGGGTTTTTATAGTGATTAAAAAGCGTGCCCTATAGTCGGTGCCTTACTACTAATGGAACTATCAAAACATATGTGTTCTTAAAACATTTGATATAATATGGGCAAGTCCACCGTGTACGGAGTATTCTAAAGCACACCGACGCAAACCGAGAAATTTAGTATTGGCGGATGCTATTGTAAAACGCACCATTGAAATTATTGATTTTTTTCAACCGACATAAAGTTGTAATCACTACATCAGGTTGTGCCGGTGCTGCTGTCACCGCAAGCAATATTTGTTTCATTAGCACGACCTTGACAATGCAAACTTAGGCTTTCTTCATATTTATTAAATAGTTCACAGGTAAATTTAAAGTTATCACACCATACGGACCTACTGTTGTCAAATTTGTTGTTTCTAATCTGTAATAGTTGGTGGAATATCCGTTTAATTTTTGAAGACCAAATGCAAGGCTATAAGGTAAAGACATTTTCTATAATATAATATATCAAAAATTAAAAATTGTTCATTGAGAATACTCTTTTAATTTTAAAGAAATTGCAAAATTAATGGATTGTTCTGTACCATTTTTGACAAGGCGGTTGGAATTAATCTAGATTTATTATCAGTTATTAAAATTCGTAATTGAGAAAATTGTGAAGCTTGTACATCTATACCAAAATTTTCATCAAAATCTAAATATGAAATAAATTTATTAGAAATATCGGAAGGTAATAATGCTTTTCCTAAAATGTCGCTACTTATTATTTGATTTTGATTTATATTGTTTGAAAGATTAGTACTTTGTAAATTATTTGTTGGTAACGTGGCAATTCTTAAATAAATAGCATCATTTGTTTGTAAATTACCCGGAAAGTTAGATTTAAATAACACATCTGGTGTTTCAATATCAAATAAATTATTTACTTCAGAAATATTTGTTAATCCTGCAACAGATTTATTTGTTCGTCCTCCTAAAATTTGATCAACATCATTATATTTCCCAGGAGAATTAAATATAGCATTTAATGCATTATCTAATGCACTGCCTGGAACAGTTTGAAAATCACCAGTAATTGAAAATGTAACAAATTTAATGTTTGGTGCAGCTTTACTAAGTTGTATATTAAAATGTCCAGAAATAGCCTCATATGTAACGGTTACGCTATCAGCGGGTGCAACAAAATTAAAGTTGACTACAAGAACATTTAAAATAATTGTTTCTAAAATTGATTTTAAATCATCTAAATTCGTGTAATTTCCATCTGGTATTCTACATTCATACAAATCATTTGTGCTTGTTTTTGCTATATAAAACATTCCATTGTATTCATTGATGGTGTACCAGGTTTTTGCGGCGGAAAAAGAATTTAAAATAATTTTAATCTATTTGTGTTTCTATAATTAGTTAATTGTGTCGGAACATTTATATTTATTATTCTTGAATCACCAGTGGTTGATAAATCTTCACTAGATAAATAAAGGGTTCGTTCAGATATTGGATTCATTATTATCTCTATTCAATATATGAATATAATTTTTATTTTCATCAATTTCTTTTTGCGTGTCCCTTTTTAATGGTAATGGAATATCCACAACATTTCCGTTATACATTTTTTCATAAAATTCAGGTCGTGCTATATAATCATCAATAATTAATTCTAAATAAAATGTACATAAATTTGGATATAATATCTGAGCATTTTTCATTAATTGTTCACGTTCCATAATTTACCAAAATATTATTTTTGTTGTCTTTTATTGTATTTTTATTTATATTTGTATATTTATTTGATAACGATGTATTTACATTTCTACTAAAATTAGTCATTCTTTGAGGACCTTTGTTAAAAATATGCTGGAATCTGTATAGGCAGCCCTGACTGGGAGTCCCGGTGCAGGCCCCTATGACAGACCCCTAGGACCAACACTGGACCGCTGACTGATCTATAGGTTCGTGCTGTGACACACGCGGTGTCACAGGTAGGCTAGTATCCGAGACCGTTGCGAGACCGTTCCGGGTATATCTAGCTTAGGGTTTATTATCTCAAGGGACAGTTTATCCATACAGTTCGGGACCCTCTGATATCTAGTGAACTAGGATATTCCGGTAGGTCGTGGCCCCATCCACGCTTTATTCCACTTGCTAGTTTGGCCATGATTGGCTAAACGGCCGCTCGGAGAGGTGGTGCGCGTTAGCGCGTTTGGGCATTTGTGGAGAATTATGAGATGAGCGGCTTGCGGTGAGCGGCTTTGAGCCGCAGCTATGGGGTGCCGGCTTGGATTGGGTTTCGTCGTCGCAATGTTCATTATTCACGGTTTTCTGCTCGCTCTGATCCCGCCTGCTGCCGTGTTTTGGGCTGGTGACCTTGGCACCTTTGACTTCGACGACATCTTCCTTCGCCCCTCGCTAGCATGGCCCGGCCGCTCGTTCCGTGTCCGTGACGTCGCATTTTCTCCGCGGCCCTACCCAAACGTGCTGCAGCGTACCGCCTCCCCTCAGGCTTTTCTAGAGATGGGAATGACGACAAGATCCAAGAAGTCCCTCACGAGGGACAGTGACATCGATGCCTCTTTGAGGTTGATCGACGGGGTGCGGAACACACCAACGGCGGCTACGCCTTTTGTTCCTACCCCCAACCCTGCGTCAAACGTAGACGAGGACGTTGCCGTCAGGCGTTACCTGCAGGAGCAGTCCAAGCTCGTCGACGAGATCTACAAAGCGCGACTCCATCGGGCTTGGGCCAAGAGTATCCGTGAGGATATTCTTGGTGACAAGAAACATCATTTCCGCGGTACGGACGACGCTGGCCTTCTGTCCGACCTGGTGGTGCAGCTGCGTACGGAGTTTCAGTCGGCCGGACTGGAACTGTGTGCCTTTGACCTCGACGACCCTCTGGCTCCAGTGGTCAACAAGGTGAATGGCCTCTTGTACGACGTTCTGGCTCTCGTGGTGGAGAAGCACAGCAACGCCTACGTCTGGCTCACTGGTACCGATTCTTCGACTGACCGAGATGGAAGACGAGCCCTTGTCGACATCATCAAGGGTTGTGTTCCGGTGGCGCTACGAGAGTCGCAGCAGGAGGAGCACGCCGCGTTGCGTTATCCCGCAAACGTTGACCCGCAGCCGATCTTGGCTAAGGAACAACGTTTGGTGCGGGATAACCGAGCTTCCGACTGGACACCGACCGAGGCCACGCGAAAATTGAGCCTCTACACCCGACTCGACCCGACCTTCTACGCTGCGGTGAAGGTCCGCTATCCCATGACCGCTGACTTGGCTCATGTGTCACTGGTTTCGCTCCGTTCCATGGTTGTGGAGATTTACCAGGCTTGGGCGCAGACGGGCGGGGGGAAGGCGGCTTCGGGCGCGGACGGCATCTCCGCGCACCTGTCTAGCAGCGAGTACGACGCACTGCTGCAGAAGATCACGGAGCTGAAGGAGCTCGTGCAGCGGCAGCAAGGCGAGGCCGCTCCGGTTGTGCGGCAGCAACGGGAGCGGGTGCAGCAGCGGCAGCAGCAGCAGCGGGGGCAGCAGCCGCGTGGGTTCCGTGTGGGGACCCACAAAACCCCACCAGTGGGATTCGACCGCGAAGATCAACGGGCGAAGCCGTTCTGCGGTAGATGCAAGAAGGCGGGAAAAGGTGAGGCGTATCACTTTTACCGCGACTGCCCGTTGGGCGGGCGCCAACACCCGCCCACCTCTGCCGCGGCATTTTGCGTTCCCATCGACGAGGAGGACGCAGAGGGGGTGCACGCACTCGCCATGTGTGCGTTGTTCCAGCAGGCGGCGGATGACGGGGCGGAGTCCTTCGCGCGTGCGGCAGCCGCGTACGGGCCGCCCGCTGTGCTTTGTGCGGGAGCGGTCGGCGGCATCGACGTATCCGCCTACGGCTTCGCCGTGGAGCAGCAGCCGGCTTCCGAAGGGGATGACATTCTCCGCCGGCTCGACGATCTTGTCGCGGAGGTTCACTCCGCGGCCAACCCGCAGGTGCATTACACTCACGCATCTTTCCCGCCTCCTGCCGGTAACGGGCAGGGGGCTTCGGCTCTGGTGTGCGTGCCCGCCGCAGCGGTGGCCGCACCGGAGGAGCAGGTTCCGGCAGGTGGTGCGGCGGCATCGGCATCCGCCGTGCCGGCCCCTGCTATGCCTGTCTCGCAGGGAGAAGATGTGAAGCCCGCGCCACTTCAATCGGCGCGGGTGACCACCACAGCGGACGCGGCCGGTGAGTTTGCTGGGTTCGTTCAGACTGTCAACCACGCCGCCGTCCAGCCCATTGACCTCACGGGTTACAACACCGACGACTATGAAGACCTTGCCGACGGTACATTCACGGTAAAGCCGGAGGCTTCGGGCGTCTCAGCTAATCTCTCATCTGCACCTGCACCCCGAGCACCTGGCTCTGGTGGTGCTCTGGGTGACTGGCATGACGGTGCTCCCCGCAGCTACGGCTGTGGGAAGCCTCCGTGGGGGTTCCCCGCTCACACTGGCTTGTGGGGGATGCCGTTTTTGCTTTGCTTCGTTCTCTTGCTTTCCGTCATGGGAGTGGGGACCGCCGCCTACACGGCGGCCAATGACCTCAGCTCTGTGCAGGTATCGGGTCGGGCTGCACCGCAGCCTGTGCTGTGCAGGGGAGATCTCTGCGTCTACTCTGGTATCTCCGAGCTAGACCCCGTCACACTGGATGCGGTGCTGCACTCCCTGGGTGCTGCGGCAGTGCTACTGCCGCCTGACCCGCTGGGAGGCAGTGCTGCGGGATGCTACGGTGAACATTGTGGTGACGGTGCTCCTCTGATCTTTGACCCCGAGTAGTTTTATTCCTGGTTCTGGCAGTGCACCACCTTCTGGTGGTGTGCTGAGATGTGCTTTGACCTCAACATGGTCTTCAATTGGCTTTTACTTTGACTCCTTATATCCGTTAATCTGACTTGCTGGCGCCGTGTCTTTCAGTAGTTTAGCAGGACCTATGTGCCTGTATGTTTTTTGCACTTGTGCCGGCTAGAGGGTTTCAATTTGTGTATCAGAATTGCACAGTTGAATTAGCAGTTAGGTTTGTCACCCTAGCTCCTACCCTAACTTATCTTAACATTCTGACTCTCCTAGACAGTCACCACCCACAGTGCTGGGGTGGTGTGCTGGAATCTGTATAGGCAGCCCTGACTGGGAGTCCCGGTGCAGGCCCCTATGACAGACCCCTAGGACCAACACTGGACCGCTGACTGATCTATAGGTTCGTGCTGTGACACACGCGGTGTCACAGGTAGGCTAGTATCCGAGACCGTTGCGAGACCGTTCCGGGTATATCTAGCT
The DNA here is from genome assembly GCA_001247695.2 of Cymbomonas tetramitiformis. Taxonomy (NCBI): domain Eukaryota; kingdom Viridiplantae; phylum Chlorophyta; class Pyramimonadophyceae; order Pyramimonadales; family Pyramimonadaceae; genus Cymbomonas; species Cymbomonas tetramitiformis. The sequence goes on along the minus strand of LGRX02027587.1, from coordinate 31,121 downwards.
TAGGGTTTATTATCTCAAGGGACAGTTTATCCATACAGTTCGGGACCCTCTGATATCTAGTGAACTAGGATATTCCGGTAAAATATAATCTGCTAGCATTCTAGCTTCTAATGGTGCATCGTCGTGTAAATAATTTGCATCAATGTCAAAATTTACTCCTAATAGCCCTAATGGATTTAAATCTTCTGAAATTTGGTGGTTAAATTTATAACTTTCAACATTATTTCTTGACATATTTCTTGCATATTTTAAAGCATTTCCAAAAGTATAAATATCAAGCCCCGTCCCTATAGTGTTTAACGTTGATTTTGATAAATTAACTTTACTTACTTTATTGTTTTTTGGTAATTGGAAAAACTGTTTCAAATTATGTGGAGATGTTATATATTCATAGGGTTGACGTAAAAAATCATATGGATTTCTATTTTCAAAATAATGAAATATTTTTCTATTACTTTTTGATGGAATTCTAAGTGCTCCGGCCGTGGCCCAGTCCGTCAACACTCTATGAATGTTTTGTGGTGCATTTCCAACAATCTTAGGAATATGTAAATGAGAAAGAAATGGATTAAAAGTTGTTGATTTAACATTAAAGTTTTCACCGACGTGTATTGCTTTTGCCCCGCCTAATGAGGTTCCTAATAATTCTATTTGATGATTTGGGTATTTTTCCAAAGTTTTCAAATAGACATTTTCAGCTCGTTTAAAAGAGGTTTGTTGTGAATGTTTTCCTTTAATTACTGAAAGAATATCTGCTTTGTCCTCATTCAAAAATGACGGGTTAGAGCTTGCCCCGTGGTATGCTATATGAATCTTGTTTTTTCCATTATTGAAAACCGCTGCATCATATGATGACAAATGTGGATCTAATTTGAATTTATTTCCAAAAATTTCCTTATCCATTTGTTGTCGAGCATTTGTAATTGTAAAATGTTCATATCCACCCGGGTAATTCAACTCCGGTGTATAATTTCTTGACCCTAAATTAGAGGAAATGCCAACAAGATATGCCTTATCTCTTAATTCATTTGTAAATGTTTGATTGATTTGTGATGGTTGAACTTCGGCTAATTGTTGAAACAAATTGTTCAATTGAAGTTTGTATTCTTGTTTTATCTTTTTATTCCTTGGATCATTATAAAACTCTTTTTCATTTTGGAAAGTGTTTCTTTGGTAATTGTATTCTTTTATTTTGGACTTGGAAAATGTGTTATGTTTATCAATACAAAAGTCATTTTGGGAATAAAGCTTGGAACATATATGCCTTTTCATGTATACTGTATAAATTATGCAAAAAAGTCTTTTTGGACATCATAAAGAGTTTTTCAAAAATCCACGCAAAAAAATTTCGGGTAGCATTCCTCAATAGAATACATATATTTCGGTCATATATCAATAGCCACAACTATATATATGTATATGTATATAAAAAGTCTTTTTGGACATCATAAAGAGTTTTCCAAAAATCTACGCAAAATTTTTTCGGGCAGTTTTGTATAATAGAATACATATATTTCGGTCATATAACAATAGTTACAACTATATATTTGTATATGTATGCAGAAAGTCTTTTTATACATCATAAAGAGCTTTCCAAAAATCCACGCAAATTTTCTCAAATAGTTTTCTTGAAAAGGATACATATATTTCGGTAATATATCAATAGCCCAACTATATGTACCTATATGTATATATGTATATGAATATGTATGGGAAAGTCTTTTCAAATATCAACACATATTCTATGCAATACCAATGTGTGTGCCTTGTATGTTAGTGCTAAAGTATGTATGCACATATGCATACGATGAATCAAAATTAGTTAAACAGGTAAGTAATAAAACTATTGTTACATTAAGCAGTCTATTTCAACTAAAATTCCGGTCACAATTGGAAAGCGCATTAGTATTTACAAACATATCCAGATAAAAGATCTGAACACCTCCAATCTCCCCATGCTGTCTCAACCGAAGGGGCTTTGCAGGTACCGAGGGTCCAGCCCCGGCCATTCAGGAAAATGGCTATATTTTAGGGTTTCGAGACAAAATGACCTATATGGGCACATATACGAAGGATATATCATAGCGAGAGGCTATAGCACTTTAGTATACACATATACGAGCAAGAAACTTGTTGGAAGCGATAGCCAAAGCTAATATAGTGGCACTTAGCAAGCATTATTTTTGCAGAAACCCTAAAAATCAGAGCTCTGTAAATACAAAATCATGTGATTTTCATGCATTAAATGTGCTTTACACGTGCCCACCGGCTTCAAAATGTAATGTATACTTATATAGTAATTGCCTTTCTATCATGCATTGTCTCTCGCCTTCCTAGTGTGCTCAATTTCAAGTGCATCATCGATGACTTTCTGGTCCAGAAAGTACACATTTGGCACCTGGCGCCCCTTTCCCCCACGGCTGCGGCAAGGGAGCATTTCAATCTTGATTTGCAAGACCAAGCGAGATAAGCATCTCTCGTGGTCCTTCAAGACCTTGTAGGCGATGTGACCATCGGGCGCTAGGGATTTGTAGGCCTCGGAGTACTCGCAGTAGTAGCAGTCGATGACATGGCTTCCCTGGTAGAATAAGGCCTTCTTGCCAGTGTCATCCATCACATCAGCCTCAAGCGTGTACACCTTGCTAGTAGCCTTCCCCACAAAGACCGGGTGATTCTTGTAGCCGGCTCGGTTCGGTAGGCACTTTGACGCGCATTAGACTTCTGTCGCGCAGTGATTTGTGAAGCTGATTTAGGTGTTTCTTGGACCTCATCATTGGCTTTGGGTTTCTGGGAATCTCGGTAGGCTTGACTGGCGCGAGCGTGTCGAGCCTTTAACACGTTCTTTGCCAAGGTATTAGGGTCTGCTGGGGGCCTTCCAGTGCGACCCATATACGTTTAAACAAAAATATTCCAACAATATCAACAATACTTCACAGTCAACAAGGCTGCAGCCGTTTTTAGTTTGGGTTCCAGTTGAATGAAGGTCTGGGAGCGCGTCTGAGGTTGTGTGTAAAAGCATGTGATTTTTTTTCACCTTATCGACGGTCATCCTGGCGCGTCAGCACATCGATGCGATCGCCTGGGTGCGAGAACCAAGCGCTTGAAAACGATGACGAAAGCGTCACTTCCGTCATCGTTTTGCGATCGATGTCAATGATCCAATTCTTCGATTCGAGTGCTCGGGTTTTTTGCGACGAACTGGAATTGAGCTGAAAAAAAATCAGCAATTTTCAGATCGTGAATACCTGTGACGGTTCGCATGCTACGAACCCAAACCCAAACCCTAACGTGTTTTTGGCCGAAAAGTGACGTTTCTGGACCCTCCGTACCTGCAAAGGCCCCGAATATCAGCACAATGCTCATAATGATGTGAGGTGCCGTGGTTTCCTGGCTCGCCCGGTGCCCAATTCGAATAATCCCACGCCGAGCCATCACTCCATACCCAACTTCCTTCTTGTGCAACATCAGTAGCCCCAATAAAATTATCTCCTCCAGTGATCACGGTATTTACAAACTCGTCCTCGGCTTGAGAATGTATGCTTACGAGTTCAGCACCAAGAGCGATGCAAGCATTTCGTGCAGTGTGCCAATTCACATTGTGATTAAAATATCTATAGCATCGCTGTTGAAATTCGGTCCAACTTGTGCCACAAACAGGGGTTTGTGTTGGGGTAATCGTCGGGGCTTGAGTCGTTGGTGCATCGGTTGGCACACTAGTAGGGACTTGTGTGGTAAGACAAGAATGGCCACTCCAACCATATTTACACACACACTCCCAGTGTGTCCCATTGAAGTGCAGTTTGTCCCCACCGGGGTCTTCACACGTAGGTGGCTGCAGTATCAGACTGCCATTCGCAGGAGAAACTTCCCGCAGTGCCTGCACTAACGCTATTATTTCAGACTTCATCTCGTCCAAGTCTGTTCGAAGCTCACTAACGACTCTCCGCTGCTCACTCTGTAGTTCACTGACAACTCTGCGATGCTCCTCCTCTGAAACCATACGACTCTCTGACTCACTAACGACCCTCCGATGCTCACCCTCGGTCACAACTTTTTCGCCAGCGACATACAGCCCATTACGATAAGTCACAGAAAGGGTTTCTGTCATTCCGGTCTCAGAAGTGTTGGTGAACACGCGGAACCCATTCTTAGCTGCAGTGACACTCGACCAATTCGGGTCCTAGTCAGCACTAAAATGACCAAAGTCTTGCGAACCATACTCCGGCTTCTCATCCGCCGCAATGACTACAGCAGTCCCAACAAATACGAACAAAATTGCCAAGCACGTACGCCCCATGCCCTGCAAACAACTGAACGAAGACCGCGGATGGCAAAAAGAAAACGACTCCAGGCGTTTAAAGAAAACTTTGCCAAGAGTCCTTCAAAAATTGCCAAAAGTTGAAAACGTTATATCAGGAATAGTCTGTCTCCGCATACTGAGCTGTGGTGGCGTAGAATGCGTTTTTTCTATCCAGCGACAGAACGAAGAGTTCCGATGCGACGAACAAACACGTTTCCAGTTGGCTGAAGAATACGTTTACCGCAATCTCCTGATAAGCCTGCCTAAAACAAGATATATCGTACTGGAAACGAAAGGTGTTCGTCTACTGGAATTGTGGGGGCGGTGATTCTAGACGTAAGACGCTCTTTCAAGGCTTAGCGTAAAATTTCCCCGAAAGGCCTTGTCTGCGCGTCATCAAATTCTATACGTGTACCATAGGCGTGTATACGTGTGCCATACTTTCGGATAGCAAATGCATACGTGTGTCATAGAATTCTATACGTGTACCATAAACATCATCACGTCCGTACCACTGATTGGTCGGTACTGTGCAAGGTGCGCGCGCGTGAAATGTCATCATTAATCTGAACCGCAAAAAGTTAAATATCTGACGGCATATTTTAGAACCAGTTCTCGATTTTAGAATGTTGTTCTCGATTTCAGAAAGTACATTCTCGATCTCAGAACTTCCATTCTCGATTTCAGAAATTTCATTCTCGATTTCAGAAATTTCATTCTCGATTTCAGAAATTTTGTTCTCGATTTCAGAAATTTCATTCTCGATTTTCGAAATCGTCGATTTCAAAAGCCTTGTGGTCCATTTATTCCAAGGCTCTATATCGATATTTCCGATAACCGATACTATCGATATATCGTATTTATCGCCGATTGACGGATTGCAACGTCTAACTATCGATTGTGCAGGTTTTGGTGTTCCATATTTGATTTATAACAATATACATATAAATGTCCAAGTAATCGATTATTTATCGATTGTGCCGATTATCGATACCGTTTTTCGGAGAGAGGTTCCGCAAGCCGAATTCGGTCAAAAAACGGGTGACGTGGACAATTTCACGAGACACGTCGGACGTTGGCGTAATTTTGCTCCGAATTATGGAAAGATTCTTACGCGTGAAATGAAAATTAACACTGAGGGCTCCGTTTTTTCTTAACACTGTAAATCGTCCGAATTCGGGAAATCGCTCCCGAATTCGGATGAAAATTGTTTATATAAATTGAAAATCACGCGTGCGCTTCATGCATGTGACGGATTTTGGCTCCCAAAAGATGCTCTTTTGTTTGTATGTGGTGTGCACATGCTACTGCAGTGCGGTCAAAAGACTGCGGAGAATTGACCGTCGCTGCCATTTACAACATTCGATATCGCGAGAGCATTCGAAATCTTTGCGACTGCGGACTGTTTACACGAAAAATGGATTTCGCGTTTTTTGCGAGACTGAAAGATTCCCTGGCGTCATTTTGGAATTACGCCAGGACCCAAGAAGTGACTCGACACAAAATCCGACGTGGCACCAGGATTTGGTCCGGAATTATGAAAAGATGCCTTTTTGCGGAACCTCTCTATTCTCGATTTTCGAAATCGTCGATTTCAAAAGCCTTGTGGTCCATTTATTCCAAGGCTCTATATCGATATTTCCGATAACCGATACTATCGATATATCGTATTTATCGCCGATTAACGGATTGCAACGTCTAACTATCGATTGTGCAGGTTTTGGTGTTCCATATTTAATTTATAACAATATACATATAAATGTCCAAGTAATCGATTATTTATCGATTGTGCCGATTATCGATACCGTTTTTCGGATATCGGATTGTATCGATACCGAAAAACCAAACCGATATAGAGCCCTGATATATTCTTGCTTTTTCCATAGGTCGTAGTTTAGTAGAGGTGTGTGAAAGTTATGAACAACCTTAGTAAAGGCTAGGGTTCATACAACTAGTTAGTCGTAGTAGTAGTAGTAGTGCTACAGTGAGTACAAAAGTCTTTTGAAATTTGAAAGAGTTTTCTCATATATACCACAATAGTTTATCCGCATAATAACCATTAGAACCCTCTATAAGTCGGTTGTGCTTATGTCGTTTCTTATAGAGTTGTCTCATGACTCGCGCCACCCCCCCCATGCCAGATCGCGAAAATGGTCACAGAGTATCGCAGGCTCCGCGTCTGCAGAATTGGATTCAAAAAGCATTCTGAAGCCGCGGAAAGGGAATCTTCCGACGCTTACCTGTCGCCCTTGTCGACAAATTAAGAATATATATATGGAGGAGACGCCGAAGGCCATGGTTGCATCAGCGTATCTGGGAATTGGGCCATCCAAGCCCGATGCCATTAGATAAACATCGACTTGATCCGTCGGTCGTATATATTTATCAATTTAAAATGAACAAATGCAACGTCAGCTCAGATATTTGTTGGTGACAGGTTTCTTGCGTTCCAAATGGTGGTACAGATTGCGATGTCCATCGGTGCATCCATGTCGGATCCCGATGGAATTTGAGATAGAATCATTGCCATTGACCAATCATTTTTCGTGCATTTGACGCTATCAGTCGTTGAAGGTCCCAGCACTCAGCATCCTTGCCATCACTTTCGTGCCTGCTTTGTGTGCAAGTATTTTTGTGCGTCTAGATTGAGGCAGAATATTAACCTTGCGATTGTTTAACCGTGTCTGTGTTATGTAGCTGTCTTGGGGAGTTGTGCCAGGTTGTCTTTGTTTTCGGATCCGTCGAGAAAACAACGGCCAACGCCATAAAGAGCGCCGTACACTTCGTGATTTCGCAGCCTGTAGGTGACTCCTTGAATGTGGACTCTTTTCTCGAACAGTAAACCGGAAATCTGACTCGCGCACGGCACGCGTACTGCCCTGGGCACAGCGGGAAAAGACAGCATTCCTTCGTGGCAGTAGCTCGAAATAGAGCGCTGGAAATGTCTTCCAGAGATCTCAGTTATAACCTGAGTTGCCATACTTTTCAGCTTCGTGTCAGCTTTTTTCAGCTCTTTCCGATATCAGTATGCGCGAAGCTTTGGTTTTATTAATTCTTCTGTGAGTCTATGACCACGGTCGATTCTGTTGCAAGCCTGCTTGTTGAAACTTTTGCGTTTGTGATATTAGCTCAACATAGAGCGCCGGGGAATATCTCCGGAGATCTCAGTTTGAATCTGAGATATCACAGCTTTGCTCTTCTCTTCTCACTTCCTGGCTGCACAGTAGTCTTAGCCAATCAAGGTACTGTAATTTTAGTGTTTTCCCTTGTGAGTGATGCAGCCTTGACTGTGCTCACGAAGCTGCCATCGTAGCTTGTATGTTTTGCGTTCGGCACTGCACGTTTAATGTGACGTTTTGCTGAACGGCCCGAAACGACTGTCCTGAATATGTGAGGGGTTGCCGTGTGATCGGGTGGCCCTCTTTCACCTCAGGTTTAATTCCTGACATCCCCGAAGCTCGGGTACATACATGTTCTCAGCTCTGGGAACGTGTATCCGAGTCTCGCTTTCCGAGCACAGGCTAAAATGCCGGGCTTAAGTATTTGAAGGGGTTGCAGTCTGGCAGAATAATAGGCTGTCAGCGCAAGTTAGATTCCTCACATCCATCTTTCCGGATGTTCAACATGAATATGTGAGTACAGCTAGGGTTATGAATATGTGAGCTAGACTTGATATGCACGAGCGAGGGGGCTGCAATTGCGGCCCATATATGGGGTGATATATTGGAACATTTTGACATAATGAACGGAGTTTGGAGCTGCCGCCGAAATTATTTACTTACGAGGCGCTAGATCATAGGGTTATGAATATGTGAGCTGAGTTTAATATGCATATGGAAAGGTTGGGTTTCACCATTAAATCGTTAACTGCTGATGCACCATGATCTATCATGCATATGCTGGGTTCCTCAATTCAATTGACATATATCTATCATTCCGAACACTCAGCATCAGCCCTCCTCTATGGGAACCGAAATTCTGATGGCCATTTCATATTATGCGAAAGTCGTGCGGGAAACATTTTGGGTTTCACTTTAAACTCGATGTCTCGGGATGCATCAAGCATGTGACGGCTTCCTGAGCTCGTAACACACATATCTATCGTTCCGTATGCTCAGCATCAGATCATCTCGACCGGAACCGAAAATTTGTTGGGTATTTCCCGATTATGCGAGACTGCGGAAGCCATCGTGAGTTTCACTGTAAAATCGATATCTCTCGATGCACCCCGATCCATCACACATATGACGGCTTCCTGAGCTCATACCACATATATTTATCATTTAGATTGTAGAGTATCAGCCCATCTCGACCGGAACCGAAAATCCGTAGGGTATTTCCCCATTACGCGAAACTACGGAAGATATTGTGAGTTTCACTGTAAAATCGATGTCTATCGATGCACCGCGATGCATCATGCATATGATGGCTTCCTATGCTCATAGCACATAAATGTATCATTTGGAATGCTCAACATCAGCCCATCTCGACCGGAACCGAAAATATGTAGGGTATTTCATATCACGCGAAACTGCGGAAGCCATTGTGAGCTACACTATAAAATCGATATCTCGGGATGCACCGCGATGCATCGTGCATATGATGGCTTCCTGAGCTCATAACACATAAATCTATCATTTGGAATGCTCAGCATCAGCTCATCTCGACCGGAACCGAAAATATGTAGGGTATTTCATATCACGCGGAAGCCATTGTGAGCTTCATTATAAATTCGATATCTATGGATGCACCGCGATGCATCATGCATATGATGGCTTCCTATGCTCATAGCACATAAATGTATCATTTGGAATGCTCAGCATCAGCCCATCTCGACCGGAACCGAAAATATGTAGGGTATTTCATATCACGCGAAACTGCGGAAGCCATTGTGAGCTACACTATAAAATCGATATCTCGGGATGCACCGCGATGCATCATGCATATGATGGCTTCCTGAGCTCATAACACATAACTCTATCATTTGGAATGCTCAGCATCAGCCCATCTCGACCGGAACCGAAAATATGTAGGGTATTTCATATCACGCGGAAGCCATTGTGTGCTTCATTATAAAATCGATATCTCGGGATGCACCGCGATGCATCATGCATATGATGGCTTCCTGAGCTCATAGCACATAAATGTATCATTTGGAATGCTCAGCATCAGCCCATCTCGACCGGAACCGAAAATATGTAGGGTATTTCATATCACGCGAAACTGCGGAAGCCATTGTGAGCTACACTATAAAATCGATATCTCGGGATGCACCGCGATGCATCATGCATATGATGGCTTCCTGAGCTCATAACACATAACTCTATCATTTGGAATGCTCAGCATCAGCCCATCTCGACCGGAACCGAAAATATGTAGGGTATTTCATATCACGCGAAACTGCGGAAGCCATTGTGAGCTACACTATAAAATCGATATCTCGGGATGCACCGCGATGCATCATGCATATGATGGCTTCCTGAGCTCATAGCACATAATTATCATTTGGAATGCTCAGCATCAGCCCATCTCGACCGGAACCGAAAATATGTAGGGTATTTCATATCACGCGAAACTGCGGAAGCCATTGTGAGCTACACTATAAAATCGATATCTCGGGATGCACCGCGATGCATCGTGCATATGATGGCTTCCTGAGCTCATAACACGTAACTCTATCATTTGGAATGCTCAGCATCAGCCCATCTCGACCGGAACCGAAAATATGTAGGGTATTTCATATCACGCGAAACTGCGGAAGCCATTGTGAGCTTCATTATAAAATCGATATCTCGGGATGCGCCGCGATGCATCATGCATACGATGCTTTTCTGAGTTGATAACACACACACACACACATATATATATATATCATTCTCAGCAAACGGAACAACCCCCTTACGCCGAAATGGAAATTATCAAGCGGGCATTTTGTTGATCGTCGTATACTATACCTCCCAATATTAGGGTACCCTTTCTGAAACTTTGACAACTGATACATTATTGATATTGGGAGAACCCGCCGTGTTAGCAAAACAGAACAGTGGAAGTCAAATAACTTGGGTAAAATTAATCTTGTAACAAGAAGATCGGTTGTGCCCCAACACAGAAATCTTGCAGCAGCAATACAAATTCGCGGAGGCTCAAACACATGAAGCACACGTATAATCTAAAATGTTTGCTATACATATACAATTACTCTGTTACATGTTCTATTACTGATACATTTCTAAAAAACTAACCGTCGATGCCCTTTCTTGGCTGGCGGTGGTGGGGCTGGTGACAGCAACGCCGCACGAATGAGGCGGCCTCCTCGCTCAAGTTGTCTTCTGGCCGCTATCTTATCCCCTGTCACTTTGTTGGCAACAGTCAGCGATGGGGGGGGAGCACGATATTTGGAAGTAACCTCAAATGGGTATCTGCATGTTACTGCCCGCTTTTGAAGAAGCTGGTTTGCCAGAGAGCCATATTTGGTCGGTCCCCGCTGAATCTGCGGGGGGCGCGAGACCGGAATCTCGGCAGCGGGCAAGCCAGGGCAGCAGCTCTCTCCCTCGCCCTCGGAACATTCAGGAATACAATCAGGCACTGTTTCAACAGGCACAGGCACCGCTTCGTCAGGCAAGGCGACATGAGTGTCGTTCTGACGCTCATATCTTTTATACTGCCTCTTTCGTTGCCTCCGAGCATTCGAATCTTTCCCCCGCTTTCCCATTCCTGCGTACGCCCACAACGCAACACGAGGGACACAGGCTCACACCACTGGGCACACCAGGTTTATGCACCACGCATGCAAGCAGGTTTCTCGTAAGACGTTGACTGTGATAAGACGCCCGCGAGCGGAGGCCACGGGCCAACCAGCATCGAAAGAGCGTGAAAACGAACCCCCGAGACCCAGTAGACACATGCGCTCGTGGTAGGACTCCCTCGAGCGGAGGCCACGGGCCAACCAGCATCGAGAGATAGATAGAGTGTAAGAACGGACGTGTTGGGAAACTGTGATAGGACTCCCTCAAGCGGAGGCCACAGGCCAACCAGCATCGAGAGACCGTGAGGACATACGTGTTGGGAAACTATGATAGGACTCCCTTGAGTGGAGGCCACGGGCCAACCAGCATCGAGAGATTGTGAGCACAGAACTTCTCAACACGGAAGTGTTGGGAAAGTGTGATAGGACTGCCTCGAGCGGAGGCCACAGACCAACCAGCATCGAGAGACCGTGAGAACAGAAGTGATGGGAAACTGTGATAGGACTCCCTCGAGCGGAGGCCACAGGCCAACCAGCATCGAGAGAGTGTGAACATCCCAAGACCAAGACGCATGCGCTTGTGATTAATATGTAGGAATCCCTCGAGCGGAAGCCACAGGCCAACCAGCATCGAGAGAGTCGGTGTGAGAACAGACGTGTTGAGAAAATGCGGTAGGACTCCCTCGAGCGGAGGCCACAGGCCAACCAGCATCGAGAGAACAGCCGTGTTTGAAAACTGCGATAGGACTCTCCCAAGCGGAGGCCACAGGCCAACCAGCATCGAGAGAGTGTGCGTGAGAAGTCTAGCCCACCTTGTAATATGCAGGGTGCTGCGCTCACGCACGAGTGATGCCACGGAAATTTTTAAAGCATCTGTCAACGAACACGAAGTTCAAATTCATCGGGCGCCAGGAACGACGGAAGTAAGGTTCACGCTACGATTTCCACCTAATTGATCTCAGGGTTCGCGATTTATCATTTTTTTATCTTAGTTGTAATCGTCATTTTTCTACATCTCTCCTGAACACGATGCCACCTCATCGAAAAGCTATCTTCCGTTATACCAAAGATCTTTCCATCGAAATTCAATATTCCTAGGCGGGCCAACCGGGTCCAATCGAGATGGTTCGTTTCAGATCAGAAATTATATTCGCGACTGAGTTGGCCAAACGTCTGCATGTCGAATGAAGGATGTCATAGCGACAACAATGAAGTCAGAGCTCGCGAACGACCGACGTGGCACACGTATTGTAAGAGTTCATGCCACGGTCCATGTATTCGTGTGAGCCAACTGAACCCAGATGTAAATTGTACACCAGGGTACTGTAGCCCCACTGACTATCGATTCGGGGGAGGCGCGCGTCATGTCTATTTCGTGCATACTCAATACCTTTTGATCTAATGTAAGAAGGATAGTCTAACATTCCACACGCACCAATACTTGCTATTTTCTTATTATTATTGTCAAAGACATCCAATTTTTTGTTCTTATTTGTTGAAAGTTTCACATAGACATTTAATTTCTTTCCGTTCTTTTTTGTATGATTACTTATTGCGTAATTACAAGTCATTTATTATTATTATAATAATGAAAATATTAGAACTGTTTTGTGGAACAAAATCTTTTTCAAATGAGGTTTTAAAAGTAAACGCACATTGTGAAATAATAACATTAGACATTAGTAGTATACTACCGATTATAGCCCACCACCAAATAGCTAAATAATAAATACAAGAAATAATTACGTAATAAATAGGGAATAAATTACGTGATTAAATATGAATAGAAAAAATCTACAATGAATATAAAAGATAAATATTTAAAAATATATAAGTAAATGAAAAGTAAATATTGATTAATGTTTCAATAAATTATACGTTAATTGTTCTTAAATGATTTATGGAAGTTTAATAAGTCGCTGGATCAATTCTCATTTATTACCACTTACTTTCAAATTATTAATTTTACACATTTCTTTTAACTCTTTTAGTGTAGATACGCACGATGTCAAAAAATACACAAGTTTATTTTCACGATATATGAATGGAAAATGAAAACCATTTTGAAAGTTAGTACGTATACCTAAGATATTATTTGTTGGTAATTCAACTTGCATATTTCTTATATTTATCAAGTTCGTATTTTTAACTTTTCTAAAAAAGTAATATTGAAAAAAATTAATTCGCATGTAATCTTCATAAAACTCATATCTATCATCGACAACATTTTTTGCAATTAAGTTATCATAATTCCATTTTGGATTGTTATAGGCAAACATACCAACTATACAATTCAAATATTTATCGTTTAATTTTTTTCTATTGGGTATATGATTAATTTCCTCACACACATCTTTCATTTCAAGTCGATGTTTTATGAAATAAATCTTTTCTTGAAGTTCAATTGGAAGGTGATTAAATGTGGTAGGCATCTTGCTTTGTTTACCCTACTGAGTTACACTCTTTAAGTGGATTTTATTTTTTGAGGTTTTTTGTTTTTGTCCCCTGAAAAAACCGAAGAAATTTATCAAGAAAAATCAATAGGAATTAGTTCCATTAAAAATCTCAATTGTAAACCATCCGTTAATATTTTAGTGGACGTCATATACAATTCTAAATTTTTTTGTGCAAGAACATTAACAGTGGCAAAAATATTAAAATCAGTTCCCGTTACATTGAAACTTGAAAGTCTTACAATATATTCGGTACCTATAACATTATTAACATCTGTATCACTGTGTTGAATTTTAAATTTTGTAAAAACAGCATCTCCATCACTTACATTAGGGTCAGCCGAACTTAATGTAAAATCAAAATAATTAATAAACGATGTGTCAAATTTCAATATTCTCATTCCTTGGCCAGTTTGAATTAATCCTTTGTTACATTTGGAATAATCTATTTTGTTTTCAATTTGAATAGAAGTAGTATGTATGTACGTTCACCGACATAATTTTCCCCCACCCAAAAACCTTAGGCGAAGCCTAAGGTTGGGGGGAAATTAAATCGGTGTACGTACATACATACTACTTACCCCCTAACCCTAGACAATTCCGGTGAACTTCCGGTGAATTATCCGGTAAACTTCCGGTGAATTATCCGGTGAACTTCCGGTGAATTATCCGGTGAACTTCCGGTGAATTATCCGGTGAGCTTTCCGGCGGAATAAATAAAATAAATAAATAAATATGTTAATGAATTGAATGTATGTAAATACAATGTGAATTAGAAAAAAACTGGTTTGAGAAATAAAGTTTTGTTTCAAATAAATAAATAAATAAGTTAATGAATTGAATGTGTTATTTCGGCGAAATTCCGGTGAAATATATATAAATATGATAAATTAGAAAAAAAAGAATTTATCATAAATAAAAAAGCAAAATTTTTAACTTAAAGATTATAGTGCGTTAAGATATTAGAAAGTAATATCGCAGAAATGAAAGAAATTTTGGATTATCAACATTGTGGGTCAAGCATTGAGAATTTTGAAAAGATGGCAAATGCATATGTACAAAAGCATAAGTTTCCCTCGTTTGATGAAATGGACAATGAAATGATTGGAATTTTAGAAAAATCTGTTTTACACCAAAAAACATTATTTTCCATGTATGCAGAATTTGGACCAACCACATATACGTCGATGAAAGCGATTTATGAAAATCCTACTAATGGAGTATATATTAAAAATATAGGAAAATCCTTGAATGAACAAGGAGGGTTTAACACTATGCACGCGGCATATTACCTTATGTGTAATTTTACGCCTATTAGAGAAAACGAATATAAAAGATGTTGGTTGTCTATGGTTAATTTTTGGTGGGATGGTGTAGGTGAATGGATTGGAAAATAAAGTTTTGTTTTACGAATTTATTGCAGTGTCAAGGATATGATTAAAAAATACTAGAATTAAGGTTTTATGTTCACATTCATATAATTAATCCAAAAGGAAACTTTGCAGGTCCTCGGTTATTATTATTTGTTGGTAAATTTGCAATAGGTTGTGTTTTCACTAATGATGTTTGCATATTTGCATTTTTATTTGTTTTCTTTTTTTGACATTCTTTTTCTAGGTTTTGTACCTCTTTTCAAATGATATTCTTTTGCACATTTTTCAATGTTTCATTCCATTCAGCCCGAGTCATTAATATATATAAAAGATTTTTATAGTTGAATTCTAAACAGCAGTAAATGGAATTAACTGCAAAGCAAATCTAAGAATACTTGAATTAGCTACAAAGTTTTTATTCAATGAATTAATTTGTAATTCAAGATTGTTCGTTGCAATTTGGTTATTAGATGCTATCAAAGAAAATGGATTACTTATAGTTGTAAATATACCTAATCCAGAGCATTCCAAGATGTAATTGTCCGAAATAACATTATTTACAGCCGTATCTGCGTGTTGAATTTTAAATTTTACTATATTGGTATTTAATTCGTTGCCTTCTAATTGAATTATCCAAACTGAACTAAATGAATTTGTTCCAAATTGTAAAATTCTTATACCTTGACCTGAAGACGGTTGATTTTGAGATGCAAAATTTTGATAATCTAATCTATTGTATTTCAAATTGTCAGTTTGCAATTGATTTTTAACAATAACATTTCCATTTGTTCTTTCAATATCATCTGTTGTTCCGGGTATATCAATCCATTTTGTACTTCCAAAACTAGGAGCATTTCCATTAACGGTTGTACATTGTAAATTCTTGCAAATCAAATCTTTCCCAAAAGACGCCATTATTCTATAATATAATTATATAACATATAAAATTATAATTTGAAATCAGGTTTAATCCAAACTAATATGCCCGAACCCGGACTTGTGATGACTTTACTTTCCATACAAACACCGATAATTCCAGCATTATTTGTAGTAATTTGTGATGCATTAACAAAACCTCCGGCTGCACATTGAAGCATTTGACCTTTGACATAACTTCCATCTAAAGCTTTGCATGTTGTGAATCCTTTTGTACAAACGAAACAAGAATTTTCGGTTGTTGAATTTTGAACACAAACACCAATAGGCATACAATTTTGGTTAGATTGACTTGCCGACGCTGAATATATTTTTACACCATTTACATCTGAAAAATCATCAGAAAATTGAACAATATCTCCAGTATTTATAGTATTTCCTGTATTATTTTTAAAAGTAAATACGTCCCCAGTATGAGGAGCCGAACTTGTTGGTAATGTTGCAGTGTATGCATTTGTCAAATTTGTCAACGGAATACCGAGTGTCGTAAGGGAGGCTGTGGGAGTTGCATAACTAAAATTTAAACTATTTATAAGTATCACACTAGTAGCATCCAAATCTCCCGTTAAATTAATATTTGTAGCTGTATTATTCACGGCACAAACTTCAGTTAATGATGGAATACCCCCGCTTGCACTGATTGGACCAAATCTTACTTCGTTGCTACTTGTATCATAAAACAAAACTTGTGATTCGCTTGGAGCGTCGGGTGATTGTCTTATAGGTCTAATATAACAAGAATTATTTATACCAGCATTAAGTTCAACACCACTTGCGTTTAAAATTATAGTGTTATCCAAAGCCGTAGGACTTTGTGCAGAATTTTGTCCTGCCAAAGCACCAATATTGATAGAATTTTGGCCTGCCAAATATTCTCCTGCATATTTACCTATATTTACTGAATTCTCCGAAGCGAAATTTTGCCCTGCATCATCACCAACGTTTACAACGTAAGCCTTACATCAAGGTTAGGTATCGATATTCAATATTTTCGATATATTGATATATTGAAATATTGTTATTGATTGATGTCGAATTCATCGATATTGAAATATTGGATATTGATTGATCAAGGGGGGCGAATATTGAAATTGGTCGATCCGTGCAGGCGGATATTGGTATTGATTGATATGAAATTCGCGATATCGATATCGATCAATGTTGAAACGTGAATTCAGATCTTGGAATAACGATATTGATATATCAATATCAGGGCCCATATCGCTCCTGCGCCGTTGAGTTTTGCGAATGCCATAGGCTGATTTCTTGAGTTCGACCGTGGTATGCGAGATCGATGGGCCTTGTCGTGCGGGGTGTGCCATACAATTTCGCTTATTCCGGAAATGATCTGCGTTATTCACAATTCCATACCGATACCCGGTGACGCCGTCAACAATTTTACTGAACCGTGTGCCGGCATGTCACTCGAGAGATGCAAACTGCGAAACGGACCCAGTAGCACGCCTTTGGCGCGCCGGGCAGTAATGAGAAGGCATACTTTGTGGAGGATATTCTAGCGACTCGCGGGCGCGCATGGTGTGGATCCAGTGGTTGATAAGATATCAGGATCTTTCAATCTTCCTGAAGGTGAAACGCGAGAGCCTACCGAGAAAACATCCCAAGCATGGGCATCGTCGATATCATATTGATTATTGATATTCTTCAATTTTGCAAAAAATATTGTTATTTATTGATTTGCATATGTTACTTATTGATATTGATTGATAACAAGATGCATATATCGTTATTGATCGATTTCGCTAAATGAATATTGTTATTGATCGATCACGTTCGAGCCATATCGATATCGATTGATATGAAAATTCAATTATCGAAATCTAATCAATACCGCTTCATGATTTCGATACCCAACCTTGCCTTACATTGATTATTGCCGGCTCCGCTACCTATGCATATTGAATCGTTCAAACAATTAAAAGCCCCACTATTTCTACCTATTAAAACCGAACGGTTTGCATTTGGAAAACCGTCATTTTGAGTCGATTCGCCTATGGACACCAAACCATTACCCGCTGTGCCCGCTTTAATTCTAAATAAATTTCCATCACATTCTTCTTGATTTATTATAAGTTTTCCGGTTCCCGTAAAAGAAATATCATTTGTGCTAGTTGTACTTCCTTGGTCGGTAACAGATTGTAAATTTTGGTTAGCCCCGGAAGGCAAGTTTTGAAGCAAAGAACCGTCACCAATAAATTTACCAGAATTTAAAGTAATATCACCGGTGTTTAAAATTAGAGGTCCATCATTTAAAAGTACACCGGCTCCAAGTGGTTCTACATTCAATGTGGTTTGCATAAATGACCATTCATTTATACCGGTGTTTCCAATTTTCAAGCGAGTTTGAGAAACTGGGTCATTTGATTTAATTTCAAAAGAACTATCAAGTTCATCTAAACCTATCGAAAATTTTGATTTACTTGCAGGATTATTTAAAATAAAATCATAAAAATTAATATTATTCACTAAATTTAAATCACCGTCAGTTTGTAATTTCATAAATTCTCTTTGATTATCTACATCTGTATTGTCTATATATGAAATATCTCCACGGTATAAAAAAGTTGAAGCCATATGAATTGTTTGGCAAGGATTTGAATTATCACCTATTTGATTTACATTTAATTGATTAATTGTTAAGGGGTCGGGAATGGGTGTTGATGGACCAGGGTCGGTTACATTGTTTAAAGTTGTAAGAAATACATTTTTGCCGAAAGAACTCATATATCTATATATATTATAATATGATTTTTAAATTTACGGTTGAGCAAGTTTCATAAACACCGTTCCAAATTTATCATTTGGATTCGCTTTGAATACATATAATCCATTTACTTGTGTAATATCTTCAACCGGAGGAACGTTATTCGTTTCTACAATAGGCAAACCTTGAAATCTAATTTTCAATTTATTTGCTTTTGCACCCATATTCAAATCTACAATACCGGGGTCGCCGCTTTGAGAACCGTCAATATTCATATTAATATCAGCTCCAAGCATTTCCAAGGTTGTTCTTGTTGTTTTATATTGTTTACCGATAATAACACCATCTCCAGCTCTAACAGTTTTATTCATAATCAATTCTTTTCCAAAAGACGACATCGTATATAATATCACACAAAGAAAGAATTTGCAGGTTTTAGAATTGGATTATTTAAAGGATGTTGTTCGGGAAAGGTAAACATTGAAGTTTTTAAAGTTGGTTTATCTCCATGTCCAAAAATATAAGATTTATATCCAGCTAATTCATTTACATTTGAAATTTTGGCAGGGGGTAAAGTTATATCACTTATTGTTTTGCATGGTAATTGTTGCATTGAAGATGGTCTAAAGCCGGACATTTGCATTAGAGAAGGTGGTAATTCAGCATTATTTTTGCCTATACGTTTTCCTAAACTTGTAGCGGCGTCATTTGGTTGAAATCGATTCATTATTTATTTATGTATAATAATAAAGAAATATTTAAACAATTAATTCTATCATTCGTCCAACACCTACGCGCAAAACACTTGTACATGCACAAAATACAAATACTTCATTATTTGTTAATAGATTTTCGGTGGTATTTGTACCTTCTGAAGTCTCCAAATACATCATAGTATTAAGTCCGCGACTATCCAAGCCTGCCATTGAGCGCACTCCCATATCACTAGGCATATTTAAGCGGACCATAAAAGTAAAATAATGATTAACCCAATCTTCGAAAGAATTGACTTTGCAACCACATTTAGTCATATATTGGTCAGCTTTCGCCACACACATCGAATTAAAATATCCTAATGCATCGTTACGGTAATTAGGAATATACATGTTATTTACATTGAATTGCGCACTTCCAAGACGACCGCTTTTAAAATCGAAATAACTTGGTATATATGTAGGTCCAATTTTATTATCAATTTGCACAAGACCGCGTGATTTGGTTTGGTAATCGCCTATACGTTGGACAGCATAAATTTCATCTATAGATTGAGAACTTAAACTGAAACGTGTAGATTTATTCATTCCGTCGTGAGATGAAGTAAATGAATAGTAATTCTTAAAAGGAATTTCAAGGTAGCCATCTCGTTTTAATTTGGCATCGACAGCGGAATCATAAACTCCATTTGAAAAGGTAATAGTTTCAATTGTAAAATAAAGTTGTCGTAAAGTAAATCTTCCGTTGCTAATTAATGCTTGTTGAGCGTCGGTGTCTAAAGGTTGTCCTAAACCTAGGCTATTTTGAACAGCCCCTAAAACTTCCGGACCATGCAATTGAAATCGAAGTTGAATTTGAGGCAAAAGTGAAGTATCAATATAAGACGGAGCACTTTCACCTATAAACGAACGAAATTCTTGAATTATGTAAGGTCGAAATGTTTTATAATAATTTAAGTCTGTAACTTCAATTTCTTGGTTTTGCAAAACTCTTTGATAACTAATTTCTTTATTTAAAGTAGTTTGTAAATTATCTAGAACTGTAGCTACGGTCGAATATCCATTAAATCCAGACTATTTTTGCACCCCGCCTGCCGTTGCATCTACCCTTGAAATCAATTTTTCGATACCATTTGGAAGCATTGTTCGTAGGAAATCTCCCCCTGCACCAACGGCAATATTATCTTCGTTCGCTCGAGCTTCGCAATGCATTGAGAGTGATTTTAAATTTATAAGAACATTAGATGGAAGATTCAAAGTAATCGTACTATTATTTGTTGCGGTATCTTGATTCGTGGTTTCAAGTCTAAAATAATTAGTGCTATATCCACTAACTTTTTGAAGAGCATAAGCAAGACTTAATGGTAGAGACATTCGTTTATATATATAATATATAAATAACATAAATAAAATTTTTAAAATGTAGAAAGTTCTTTGATAATAATAGACAAGGAATATGAAATAGAGCCGTCCCGTGCTTCAGTAGGACCTACAAGAGGAATAGGTCAATTTTTTGAGTCGGTCAAAACAAACTTTAATTCAGTTAATTGCGAGCCTGAAATATCAATAGAAAAATTATCATTTGGATTCAGAAAATTTATAAAATTCGTAGTTAAATCATTTGGTAAAAGTATTTTAGCGAAAATATCGTTGGATATCAATGAAGTTGAATCATTACTAATTGCACTCAAATTGGTAGATTCGATATTATTTGTAGGCAAACTTGATATTCGTAAATAAAGAGCATCATGTGTTTGTAAATTACAAGGATAATAACTTTCAAATACGGTATCAGGTGTTTTTATTTCAAATAAATCAATTAATTCGGAAACATTTGATAAATTACTAGTGCGTCTATTAACACGTCCACCTAAAATTTCGTCGGCGTCGTTATATTTACTTGGACCTGTAACTTTGTTTTGTAATTCAACTTGCAATGGATTGTTTGCATTAAATTCATTTCTAACTGAAAAAGAAACAAATTTAATATTGGGAACTGCATTTGATAAAGTAATTTCAAACTTGTTTTTATAATCTACAGGATTACCGTTATATTTTACAGTAACAGTTCCCGTATATGTAAATTCATTATCCAAAACATTTTTTATATTTGTACTTAAAACACTTTCTAATTGAGATAATTCGGTGCAATTTGCAAAATTAATTTCTACAGGAAATAATTTATCATAATTTGTTCTACCTATAAAGAATATTCCATTAAAATTGTTAATTGTGTACCATGTTTTGGCAGCCGAAAAAGAATTTAACACAACACGTAATTTACTCGTAGCTGTATAGTTTAATAAAGCCGTAGGTATGTTCACATCTATTCGTCTAGAATCACCAGCAGAATTTTCTTCGCTATTTAAATACATTGTTCGGGACGAAATTATATTATTCATTATCTATACTAATAAAAGATTGATTTTTAA
The DNA here is from genome assembly GCA_001247695.2 of Cymbomonas tetramitiformis. Classification (NCBI taxonomy): domain Eukaryota; kingdom Viridiplantae; phylum Chlorophyta; class Pyramimonadophyceae; order Pyramimonadales; family Pyramimonadaceae; genus Cymbomonas; species Cymbomonas tetramitiformis. Next base: position 9,447 of record LGRX02027587.1, on the reverse strand, counting down.
TATTTGCTTCAGTGTCCCTGATTTTTGCTTCTAAAATTTCGATATTTCCATTTGTCAAATCATTGTAGTAATTAGTTCTATTTAAATAATCATCAACTATTAGCTCTATATGTCCTTTGGGAATATTTTTAAATATTCTTTCAGCTTCAACAATTAACATTTCTTTCTCTAATTTCATTGTAAATTAAATAGTCTTTTATATTTATCAATATATATTTTCTAATAAAATAGTTTAATAATAAAGGCCTTATGGATTTATTACACCAACATTTTTAGATGTTGAACTATTTCCGTCATACTCAACATATTTAATTCCTTTTTTAAAATTACCCGAATTTATTTTTCTGTCATCATAAGTAACACCTGTTGTTGGCAGATACAATTGTTTATCTTCTTTTCTTCTTCCCGTAATTTTTCTAATTTTTTCGGTAATCAAGTCATAACTAGGGACTTTCTCTATATTTTTTTCTTTAATTGGATGCAATCCTAAATATTTTCTTAAATAATTCTTTTCTTCTAAATTTTCTTTTACACCCATTGTATCCATAAAATCGGTGAAATTAATAGGTTGTACTTCATTTAACAATACACCTTCTAATATTCCTTGAGTCGTTCTAAAGTAGTGTTCATCAGTTGAACTTGTGGGTACGTAATATCCAAAATAACCGCCCATAACTGAACCTCCTATAGCATTTGCAAAACCAAATCTAGACCTTGCCGTAGAAACTCGTTCGGTTTTTGGATAATTTTCTGTGTACATTTGTTCTATATCATGCAATTTTACTATGTCATTTTCGGTTCCAGGTTTTGGGTTAATATGTATAATTTTATAATTGCTATTTGCGTGTGGTTTTAGCCTTGCAGTTAACGAAACGCTAAATCTCCTTCGGTTGAATAAACATATTGCTTTTTTGTTGGAGTATTTACCGGCTTTTGTAATGGATTAATTGCAGGGTTAAAATGATGTCCTTCAACATTATATTTTTCACTAATAAAATTAGATTGCCCCGCACCATTTGAGTGACCGGTTGTTATAATTTTGTAAATATTGCCGTACTTATTAAAAACATTTTCGTATTTTTGAGACGCTTCGAAATACCTTTGAGTAGTTCTTTGTTGGCCTATAGAAGTCAATAAATTTACGTACCAATCTTCAATATTTTTTATTCGCTTAGGGTCCATCGAAATTGTATTTAATTTGAAAAATTCAGAATCACTACCACGATATGCTATAATAATTACTTCTTTATTCAAATTATTGACTAATGTCACAGAATTTTTCCCGCTTAATCTTTCATCTATTTTAAAATTTGGAACTTCTTTCATTATTTTATTTAATTTTACTTTATCTTTATAACTAAAAGCATAAGCTGAATTTGCCGCTAAAGCATATTTCTTTTGCATTGGATTGTCAAAATCAAGTGTATTTTTTCCAAGATAATTATTTAGTGTTTTAAGGGGAATATTTTTAAATTCGGTATGTAATGAATGTAACAACTCTGATGATTGTTTTTTTACTTCTAAAGTCGTCTTATCGTTTGGAATTTTTTTAAATGAAGAAAAGGGCTTTGCTTCTAATATTGTAGAATTGTTTGGTAAATAATCAGAATTTTTTGTGTCTAAAATAGTATTTGATTTATTGTTACAAAAAAAGCTATTAGGATTATCAATACAATACATCAAATTAAAGTATTGTAAATATTTAAAAAAACATTCTATACATTTGTGGAGGGTGAAAATATGTTACGTTGCTCCCTTGAACGGTCGGGATATCGTCGATGACTTTCACTTTCCTCTATCGATTCAATAAAAATTTCTGCGCTATCCGAAATGCCAATTTGTCTATTTGAATCTCTAGGACTACGAGTTCGATTATTTCTATCTTGTTTTTGGGGAGTTCTTTCTAAATTCCTACCTCTTAATTGTTTTAATTGTTGAGGTGTTTCCAAATTTAATTGAAGGGCACTTTCTTCGAAATTGTCTATATAATTTATGTATTCGTCGTTCTCATTTTCATCCTCATCAATTACTGAATTTGGTCGAGATGATTTCAAAGGTGCTTTTTCAAATTTTGAGGGACTGTCAAAAAATTCTTCGGTTTCATATTTTGGAAAATCAAAATCATGTTTTAAATCTTTAGTCAAATGTTCGGAATTTATTATAGTATTAAAAATATCAAAATAAAACATTTCTGCATTTTGGCTGGGAAGAGTCATACTATACGAATTGTTTAACAATTTGCTATAACTTTTAAACATTTTTTCTGAATTTGGAAACTTATTTTTAATTCCCTTCATTTTTAAGCATTGTTGTTTTGTATAAGCGTCAGTCAATTGTGGTCTCATTTAGAATTTGTTTATTATAAAATAAATATATAAAAATTATACATTAATGTGTGAAATTCATAATGCAAATTGTTTTGATATTTTTCCGAAATTAAATGATAATTCTGTCGATTTATTTATATTAGACTTACCTTATAATCAAACCAATTGTAAATGGGATAAAGAAATAATTGATTTAAATTTACTTTGGAAACATTTAAAGCGTATAGGAAAAGATAAAACATGTTATATCTTTTTAACAACAACTAAATTTGGAAATAAATTAATTGAAAGTAATAAAGCATGGTTTCGATATGATTTAGTATATTTTAAAACTATATCCTTAGGATTTTTTCATGCAAATCAAATGCCATTAAGAAGCCACGAAATGATTTACGTATTTTACAAAAAATTGCCAATATTTAATCCACAAAAACACCCGGAAAACCATATTTTAAATCAAGCGCAAATACTACAAATATATATACCAAACATTGTGCTAGGTTACCAACTAAATGTGAAGACGGTTATAGATATCCTAAATCAGTGTTGCAATTTTCAAACGGCAATTTCAAAAGCAAGCATCCCGTTGTTCAAAACCGTATAAATTAATGGAATGGCTAGTTAAATCTTATACAAATGAAAATGACCTCGTTTGTGACCCCTTCATGGGTATCGCCTCAAGTTTAATTGCGTGTAAAAATAATAATCGAAGGTATATAGGTATCGAATTGGATAGTGAGTTTTTCAACGTTGTACTAGAATTGATGTAATAATGGAAACATTGTATGCTAAATGGCAAGAATGGGGTAATTGGTATTTTGAAAAACAATTTTTTAATAGTATAATATATTATACAAAAATACTTTTATGAATGAATAAATAAATAAATAGATGTTGATTTATATCATTTTTCGCACATTTATTTACATTCTCTCACATATTTTTTAACTTTAAGATATCGACTTATTTGCGACTTTTATGGATGTTTTTCGGTAAAATACGCTGTTTTACCAAATTCTAATGTATAAAACGACATAGAGATATTTCTTTTTTAAAATTTGAATGTTACAGTGAGATTCCTTGCAAAAATTTAGGTATAATACATATGCTGTGACAGGGGGTGTCATATAATGCCATACAGTGCCATACAGTGTCATACAGTGTCATACAATGTCATACAGTGTCATACTGTTGAACTTTCTTGATTTTAATCGAGGTGATGCAGAGGTGATGCAAAGGTGATGCAGCGGTAATGCAGAGGGGGTTGCAGAGGCGTCACGGTTATTTTTGAGTGGTAATCCAACGGCTATCATTGTATAATCTACGGTTCCAAGTGCATTAATTAATAACGGTAACGGGTCTGCAGTACCACTGCATCCACTTCGCACAACAGTTGTTGCAAACTGTTTACTTCTGTTTACATTCGCTCTCAACGCACCGCCGACAACAACTTCACTATCTTACGGTAAGCACCATCATGGATGAGTATGCAAATACCAGTATTGTCCCTATATTTACTAGTAAGAACCGTCCACCTTACTTATTTGACATAGCCGATTTTGAACAAAACCAGCAAGTGCCCAAAAATATGTGGATACTAGGAGCACGAAACAGTGTGCCGTGCCCTGCGTTTGAAGAGAGCAAGTTTGAGGGGCAAAGTATCGAAACTGTAGATCTCGCAGGATGCGTTTGCTTTTCTGACTCGCGTAATGGAGCGTGCACACGGCATATTATGCAGTTAATAGATAGCAACGGCATTGACGAAGTAGCGCGTTATTTTCGTACGCTTTCTTTGTCTAAAGAAAACAAAGCCACTGTTCGTGATGCGTTTCACACCCTGCATACCGTTAACTACACGGCACTTAAAAGGAGGAAAGCGTCTGAAATGCGTCTTTCAATTGCCCGCGACGTTCACACAGCCTTGCAAGCGAGTCAAACTTTAGACGATGAAACGCAAAAAGCCAACCAAGAATACGTTAACTTAATGTTGGGTGCTCAACAGTTGGCGCAACAGAAAGCGTTATCCCAACAAGTCGCGCTTCCGATGTTTCAGAGCCCTAGGATGCGAACGCGACCTAGTCTGTCCCCTCCCCCATCGGTTCAGCGCATTGCAGTGTCAACCTCTTCAGCGAAAGACCCAAATCCGCAGTTAATAGAGAGGCTTGAAGAGCTTGAGAAAAAGCTCGCTTCTTTAACTACTGAAAATGCGCAACTCCTCACCGAAAACACGAAACTGCAAACTGAAAACAACGCACACGAACACATCCGCCATAAGCTCATCGCGAAGGTGGCTATGGACAACCAGACCACAACAACTGAAGTTGCTGCGCAACTCGATCTTGACGATGAAGAAGAACTGTTAGACCCTGACAGTTAACTGTTTTCGTGGTGTGTTTTTTGCAGAAATATGTCCGATTCTAAAAAGGGGCGCAGATCTACCGTTCAGATTGTAGAAGACTATTTAGAGGCAAACGAGTACATGAAAGAGGGCGATGTTTATCTTGTTTTAAAAAAGGAGTTGTATGGTGAGGAAGCCGATGGGGAGTGGAAAGACAAGGAGTATTTTGTTAACCACATAATCGGTGAAAAAATAAAGCAAGATATAGCTAACTTACAACTGGAAAAGTTAGCTTTGTCGGACTTTGACAACTTTCAACGTCTGCTAGGTCCCAAGTTTGATGCGCTTGAAACTAAAGTCTTTGAGTTGGAGGCTGAAAATGCCGAACTGAAAAGAAAGTTAACTACTTTAGAAGAGTTGGGTTCGTCGTTTGCAGTTTTGTACCCCTCCAAAACTGAGGTACAAAATATGATAGAGAACAGCAAGTGACATATATTTTTATTTGTGGTTATTCTAAGTTTGTGGTTATTCTACTTTTTGGAATAATAAATTCAATAATGTTTCTCCGAATACGTAAAACTTTTTTAAATGCTTGTTTTTTAATTGTATACAACATTTTCACGTACAAAATTACTATCTTCATCTTCATTTTCACTATCATCGTCTTCAAAATTACTATAATCATAATCGTCACCTTCAATACCATCTAATGTCAATATGCATTCGACGGTTTCTAAAATTTCCGTAATGTTTAACTTTTGGTATTGTTTATCATTGGTAATTATTTTAATTAGCTCGTTATCTTCCAAATCCCAATCATGTTTACAATAATAAATGAGGTCGTCTAAAGTCACCTCTCTTTTATATTTTTGAAAAAACTCGTCATAAAAATTAGGTACAAATTTTTTGTATGCTTCATACCACCGTTCTACACACTTAGTGTCATCCCTTTCATTTAAATCACGATTTACCATCATTTTTAAAGCATTGAACGCCTTGACATTAGAAGTTGCCATGTTTGAAACTTGTTTAAAAGTGTTAAAAAATAGTTTGTTGTGTATGACTTGCTTGTCTTGCCATTCAGTAGCTTATTCTTAAAGTTAAATTTATTCCAAATTATTTGGAATAATGAATTCATTAAAGTTTCTCCGAAAACCACTTGGGTGTGTGTTCTTTTTATGCAAATCAATAAATAGGAAATCGTGTGGTTCTTTAATAGCCTCATTGTATACTTTAAAGAACGTTTTGGTATTTATTTCACCGCTACATTCTTCCGCAATCTTTTCCAACTCTTTTATATTTTTATTCTTAAACACTAATAAATGAGTTAAGTTGCCTCTTATTGATTTATTTAATCCCATTTGGTTACTTGTATAATTTTGACACGCGAACAACAATGACACACCTAAAGCTGAGTTCTTAAGTTTACCTTTGTGTCTATGAGTTGTAACCAATTGATTTAGTTTAGCCCTTGGTAACATGATGTCATTACCTTGTACGTCGTCAAATAATACTACAATCACCGGTTTTTTCCATTGTATTTATGTTGCGGTGGATTATACATTGTATCTTCAAATTCAATTAATAACTCATTTGGAATATCATGCACAGATTTTGTTTTATCTTTTAGCATTTTATTCAATTTTTCCAACGTTTTAATTTGTCATGATACTCTTCATATTCTTGAGCTTCGGTGTCGAGAATTTCTTCTATATTTTGCGGTGCATCAATTGTAGGTTCCAATATATCTTCATTGTCTAATGGCAAATCTTTGAAACAATGTGCATTATTGTGGTATGTAGGGCTCACCAAAATCAATCTATCTAAAGCATTATTCTTTTTCATTAATCTTAACAAATTAGAAAAACTGCAGGTCTTACCAACACCTCTTTTTGCCACTGCAAGAATAACGGAATGCATATTAATAAAATCACTGTCTGTATTTATATTGAATGCTCCACCTTTTGGTAATTTAATTTCATAATCTTTATTTTTTAATTTTTGAGTTTGTAACATTTAAGTTTCTAATAATATTAAAGTTCAGGAAATAAACTTCGATAAGCTTTATCATAATATGGGTTTGTTTGTTGAGATACATGTTCTATATCTTTATTATTTCTTTTTTTGGAAATTCTTTTCTTTTTAACTATAACTTCCGGCTCACTTTCACTAGATGATGAATCAGTTTCGTGTACTTCTTCAATAATAACTTTTGGTTTTTTCTTTTGCACTTTTTTATTTTTTACAATTTCTTTTTTTACTTCATGTTCAACTTCCAATTTGTCTTCTTCCGGTGTTTGGTGATTTTTTATTACTTCTTTTGCATCTAATACCTTTTTTTTATTTTGCAAATCAGATGCAATTTTTACATTTCTTTTATTCTCAGCTTTTTGCTTTCTTACTTCTAAAGCTTTCAATCTTGCATTTTTTAATCTTTCTAAAGTTGCTTCGTCCGTAATTTTTTCACCTTTTTTGTAACCCATTATTTTATTAGAATATATTAAATATAAAAAGAAAATAAAATTTCTAAACATTTTGAGTATTTTCTTGTGGTTCTAATATTTTCCTTTCACATTTTATACAAGGTGTTTCAATATTTTTACATCTTGAATATCGAATTCCTGTAAGTAAAGCCCCTATAATTAAAATTATTCCTGAAATAAAGTTTTGAAAATCACAAGAGTTATTCGGCATATTTATAATATAAAACAATTTAAAAGAAATTTAGGTTAAATCAATTAACTAAACTAACATGGAAAAGGTTGTTTCAAAGTTTGGAAACACTTATTATAAAAAAACTTGCGAAAAAAATAAAAATGATGTCAACAAACATTACTCCAACAATCGAAATAAAATATTGAAAACTAGAGTCTTAAATTTACGAATTAAACGAGGATTACCGGTTTTATCTCGAAGCTTCAGAATCTATAATATTACTAAACAAGACGTTATTGATGCATTAAAAAAATCTCAATTTGATATTCCTCAACAATATGACTTACTAACGCAATATGCAAAATTGATTTGATTTTATTTGCAATGTCCTAACCGATATAACTTACCTCGGTGAGCTAACAAATGAATTATATGATAAAAAAAGAAAAATTACAAAAGAATGTGTTGAATACGTAGCGACCGGTCCTAATTCATTAAAATATTCAAACGCAGACCCCGAAACAAAATCGAAAGGCTTTCATTTGTCACATGCAAATAGTAAAATTATCAACCATGAAACAATGGTACATATGGTTAAGAATTTGACTGACCGAATTGACAATAAATATGCTGAGTTAACATATAATGTGATTAGAAAACAAAAAAAAAATGGGAAGCATGAAATATTATGTCCACAAGGGTTAGAAACAAGAGTTGAAACTAAGAAATACGCTGCAGCCGCTGCCTGCGTGAACGACCTGGGGGTGGTCGACTTCAGTGACCATGGACATGTCCGGGCCGGCACCATCAAGACCCGTGCCTACGACTCGTTGAGGGAGAAGATGAAGCAGCACCTGACCGACGAGCAGGCGCTGCTGATGACACAGGTCCAGCCTATCTGCAAATTGCAGAACGCCAGACGAGATCTACATGATCACGCTGTCGGGCAAGGAGGTGATGATACCCAAGCATTGGTCTTGCAGACCGTCTTGCATTGGTCAAGGAGTACCACTCCAGAACTGGCCATTGGGGAATAAGACGTACGCAGCATCTTCTGTGGCAGCGTCATTGCGGTGGGCCGACCTGAAGAAGGACGTGGAGGCAGTGGTTACTCAGTGTGAGACTTGCCAGCGCGTGAAGACCCACTACGCAAGAGAGGAGGCGTGTTTGTCCCCCCTCGAGATCGTGTCGTTCATGTATCGTTGGTCGCTGGACTTGGCATGGCCTTCGAGGAGGGAAATCAAGTCTGGCAACAACAGGGTACTCATCATGACCGAGCACTACACCAGATTCATAGTCTGTGTGCCTATCCCCAACAAGGAGGCGAGGACTATTGCGGCGGCATTTCGCAGCCATGTGCTAGCCGTGTTCGGTGCGCCAGCAGAGTGCTTGGTGGATGGAGGTAAAGAGTTCGAGGGTGAGTTCGAGCAGCTATGCAGAGACTGTCTGATAGACAGGCGGGTCACCTCGCCGGACTCGCCAGAAGGCAACGGCCTTACCGAGCGAGTGGTGCGTACAATGAAGTTTTGCTTCAAGAAGATCGCCTTGGAGAAGGGCCTCGATTATGAGTGGGATGAACAGCTCTGGCCGCTCGTGCTGAGCTACAATGCAGCACGCCAAGAGTCCACAGGAGTGGCGCCGTTCACCTTGCTGTTTGCCCAAGAGGCAGTGGTGCCGCCAGATTCGAAGCAGGCGCCCACCATGGATTTCAGTCCAGAGGTCAAAGATGACAAGGACGCCCGAGTTAAAGACCTCCTCCTGAGAGCACAGGTAGTGAGGCGATTGATGGTGCATGCTGGCTGCAGCCTGGAGGTTGCGCAGCATCGTGATACTTTACATTATGAAGGGAGAAGGGGTGGGGGCCATGAGCCTAAGCCACACCAGTTTAAAGTGGGAGACTTCGTCTACATCAGACAGAAACCTCGCAGCGGCATGGAAGTCGCGACCAAGTCCGCCATCCTGAAGCTGGTCAAGATGCAGCGAGATGGTGTTGTGGTGCTTGAGGACGCCACCAAGTTAAGGGAAAAGAGCACTGTGCAGAGCATCGCGCCATGTCACCTGCAGGTGAAGGACCAGTATGACTGCAGTGCAGCCGTGCCCAGCAGACATCTTGCATGTGAAGTGTGC
>LGRX02027586.1:0-14376 GCA_001247695.2 Cymbomonas tetramitiformis | reverse complement strand
GACGCTCAAGCAGTCCCTGCAGACGCTGCATCAGCCCCGGCAGCAGCCCCTGCAGGGCATGTTGCAGCTCCAGCAGCAGCAGCCCCTGCAGACGCTCAAGCAGTCCCTGCAGACGCTGCATCAGACCCGGCAGCAGCCCCTGCAGGGCATGTTGCAGCTTCAGCAGCAGCAGCCCCTGCAGACGCTCAAGCAGTCCCTGCAGACGCTGCATCAGACCCGGCAGCAGCAGCAGCACCACCACCAGCAGGTGCAGGAGCCGCAGCAGCCTCAGCATCGGCCTCAGCATGCGCAGCAGCAACACCAGCAGCAGCGGCGAAGGGGGTTCCTCAGGCAAGCCGGTCGCCATTCCCCGCGGCCCCTGCAGGCATGCTGCTGCCTGTTGACTGGGAACGCAGGATGAAGGAGGATGGGTACGTCGTCGGCCACCTGGAGGATCCTGTCTCGGCAACGGACCTCGAAACAGAATTTCAAGACTCCATCATCTTGGAGGATACTCAGCGGAACTTCAAGGAACTGATATCGGTACCAGGGAGTCATCCGAACACTGTCAAGACCAAACAGGACCCGAAGCGTTTCATCAACGACCTCGTGGAGGACTCCGCGTTGGAGAAGAGGATGGTACGTCTTGGTGAGAGCGTCATCGAATTGACGCAGCGGTCCTTGCGGCGCAAGGGCTTGAAGGTGCGAAAGGGGTCAATGGGCCGCACAGCCTTGACGACGATCGGCGGGGCTGAAAGGCAGTCCAGCCACTACGACCTGGGCACGTACGGTGTGCTCCTCGTCTTGACGACGGATTACCAATTCCGGGTATATCCTGGAAGCCATGTGGTGGAGAACGACGAAGACATGTCGAAGGTGGAGTCCGTCACCTTACACCTCACGGAGAAGTCGGTGGTCTTCTTCGATGGGAGGCTGGTGCATGGGGCGGTGGAGTACAAGTGCGGCGGGGTGCCGCGTTTATCCGCCCACATCTACCTGGACGAGTTGGACGTGGTTTTGCCGGAGAACAAAACCTACCCGATATTTGTGAAGTTCGGGTTGGATAAAAAAATTCGTGGCGTGGACTCTTCCCAGCTTCGACCAGGCGCCCCCCCCCCGCAGTACAGCATCCAGACCCTGTGGGAGGAGGCGAAGCTGGAGCACCTGTTACCGAACAACTGCGCGGTGTTTGGTTGCAGCGAGAAAGACAACCTGAGCCTCCGTCACGTCTTTCGGTACGAACAGGGGTTTGGGCGGCTCATGATCCATGAGAAACACCCTGGCCTCTTATGGATTGGGGGGTTCATCCACAGGCCAACCTCTAACAAGGTCGGCATGGTGATGTGGGTATATGGGCCGTGGCCGATAGTGGGGGACGTGTCGACGGAGCAGACGGGGCCGCGCAGGGTGACTTTGTTCCACCTGACAAAGTTGAACAACAAGCCCAGGATGTTCACCAGCGCCAGAACTGCCGAATACGAAAGGCGAGTGCAGCTGACCGGCTGGCTGAGCGAGGCAGTCGACGCCTTCCAGGTGGCGCTGCAGGCGGGGACGATCGGGATGCTGAGGTATTACTCCGCGGTTACCAAGCCATGTTTGCCAGACAGCCATGTGGGGGAGCTCAAGCCGTTCTACTTCGGCCATCCAGTTGCCCCCGCCGCAACCGCCCCAACCGCCCTAACCCTCCCCGCCCCTTCCACCACTCCCACCGCTCGTGGCCCTCGAAGAGGGAATGCACGTGCTGCTGTTGCTGCCCCAAGCGGGCGGGCTGCGAAAGGCAGCGGTGGGAGGGGGGCTGCTGTGAGTGAGACGCCGAAGGACGTGGAATCGTCGAGAGGTGGGAAGCCGGGCAAGGGGAAGAGCGGGGGGCCGATGAAGAGGAAGGCTTCTTCTGTACCAGCACAGGCTTCTTCTCCACGATCACACATCCCCAAGCAACGCCGAAGTGACCTGGGGGCTGTGCGGGGTGGGAAGGAGACGGCCGCGGACATGGACGAAGAGAGCGATGAGGAGATGATGGACTTGGATGACCTGCAGGCCTTCTCCAGTGGGGGAACCTCAGGGTCCCCTGTGCCTCAGGCGCTGTTCCCTGATTTGCAGGCAACCCCCCTGCAGGGGTCGCAAACCATTTCAGCGGCGGCTGGTCTGGAACAACTGGGGCAGTTCGTGACAGGTGGGACGACGCCGATATCGGCTCTGGCGAGCAGCCACTTACTGGAGGAGCCCCAGCAGCGACTGCAGCGCGTGCAGCGGCAACCATCGCAGCATTTGCAACAGCCGCGGCAGCAACAACAAGAACAGCAGGCACCGCAAATGCAGCCGCCGCCGCAGCAGCAGCCACAGCAGCAGACGCAGCAGCAGCACCACCACCACCACCACCAAGAACAACGGCGGCGGCACCGGCACGGCGCGGCACCGGCCACCGGCACCGGCAGCACCCGGCCACCGGCCACCGGCGGGACGGGTTCCGAGCTGCGGGCCGCCGGTCCACCAGGACCCTCAGGAATTGCGCTCAGCGCAACCCGTGCAGGAGGCGTCTGCGACCATCCAGGGGGAGGCAAGGTTGTCTGCACTACAAGTGCAGAAGCAGATCCTCAAGGCCGAGCTTGAGGTTGCCAAGCTCTCAGCAGAGCTAAAAGCATGCAAGGAGGGGGAAGGGGGGCAAGGCACCAACGAAGAGGAGACTGTGGAAGGCCGAAAAGGCCGAGGGTTTGGAGCCTCCACATATGCTGCCCCCCCCCCATGGCGAACTTCTATGGGGGGAACCTTGGAATTTTCCCAGGGATCATGCCCCAGCAGGCAGGCGCACCTGGGTTCATGGCCCAGCAGGCAGGCGCACCTGGGTACATGCCGCCGACCGGCATGCTGCCCACCTACCCTGGAGGGTATGGCATGGGCGGCGGCTTTCCGGAGCCTCAAGGGGTCATGCTTTCCATGCAAGAGATGCAATTTCTGAGTGCACAGTGGCAGGCAGGCCGGCAGAGGCCTGGAGGGCAGTTCATGTCCCTCCAGGAGTACATGACCCGGCACCCTCGGTAGGAGAAAGGACCCTTGTTTTTCAGTTTTTTTTTGTTCATTTGTATTCTATTATGTTGATTACTTTCTAGTATTCACCGTGGATATGCTAGCTATGCAATCCACAGTGATACATCTCTCCCTTGGATGCTATGTGCGGTGTGCGCCTGACCTTCCTGGCATGCCAATTTTGGAACACCATACTTCCTAACCTGAAAAAAAAACAAATAAAAACTTCGGAAAAATGTTATTACCATATTCTTGCATGCACACATGCCGCGTCTAGCGTTAACACGTTCCTAACATACCTAAAACACAGATTTTTTCGCAGTTCCAAGCGGGGAAATAAAAAATTTCAAGTTCGGTTTTTTTTTTTGCATCCGTAATGTTGCTAAAATGTGCGAGAACAAATAAAACACGAAAAATCGTCCATTAAGGTCCATTATGCATTTTGGTGCACCTAATTTTGCGACAGCTCTGCTTTATGGTAAAATGGTGGACGAACTGATCACGTTGTGGGATGAAGGCTTCGTGTGTTGGGATTCCTACGAGGACGAGCACGTGCGATTGAGGGCCATGCTCTATGCTATACTCATGGACTACAAAGGAGCGGTGGAAGCGGCCACCGTCATGGACGTCGGTGCGTATGCGGGATGCATGAAATGCAAAATTTGGGGGACTTATGCAGCTATGAAAAAGATGTTGTATTTGTTTGGCAAGCAGATACCGCCAGGTAAGAACGACCGATTGTCATGTAATAGCAGTTTAGCACACTAATGCAATACTATGCGTGTGTTAAGTGTGTATTAACGCCAGTTAATAGGGTCCATGTTTGCAAATTTAGTGTTCTTATGTTTCTGTTACAGGTCCACCAGAGTTGCGCACGGACGAGGAGTACAAGAGGCAGGCTCGAACCCACGAAGGTCTTCGAGATAGTGGAGACCCAGATCTTTCAGGAGACTACTTGGAAGAGAGCATGCGACGGACCGGCGTCAAGTTCTTGAGCGAGTTCGCGCGATTGGTGTACTTCAATATGGTGCGGGACTTTTTGCTCGATGGCATGCATGATATCATGAACCTCGTCAACCGAATTGCGGCTACCTTGCTCGGTCTCGACTTCACGGATGCAATGCGTCAGCACGCTAAAGACGACGGTGCCCATCCCACGTGGCACGCGACGACTAAAGTGAAGAATGCAAAAGGTATGTGATTTCGTACTTAGAGTGTATTTAGGAGGGACTTATTGCGTTAAGGCCATACTAAGAACACTTTAAGTTACAAGAGGGAATAAACTGTTGTACAGGTGAGATGGTGGAGATGTACAAGATGACGCACGGTCCTTTCGCGATCCCGCCACGCCCAAACAAGGCGTCAACAACCTTGCGTTCGGTGGAGACCGCTCGTAAATGGATGGGCGTTATGAGGCCGACGAAACGATGGGGACAAGGGCACAAACGAGTGTTACGAACCACCGCCGACAAGAAAGCCGCCAAACACATTCGGGCCCATGATGCCTTGAAGCTCATACAAAACTCAACAATGTCGACACTCAGCGCTTGGCCACGGGATGATGGACAGCCCAGAAATGACTTGGCAAAGCTGGTGGGCAGGATGACCTTGATCGTGCGCGAGCTCACGACTGAACAAGTGAAACCTGAGGTAAACGATAACATGCGTTTAGTGTCTGTTTAGTACACAACGGACAACTTAAGTAGGTACTAATGGACCGATTTGTCTTTGTTGCAGGATATGGAGCTGCTGGCAAACGAAATTAGGCTGTTTTTTGAAGACCTGGAGTCCAGCGGTGCGGCGTATGCGTGGGCTGTGATCAACACGCACATGTTTTCTCACTTGGTCGAGCAACTTCAAAGGTATGGCCCAATGCGGGAGGTATGGATGTACGCCTTCGAGTCCTTTAATGGTTACCTCAAAAGGATCGCGAAGAACAACGCCTACCCCGTGCAAAGCATCATGTTCAACTGGAAGCGGTCAACGGTTTTGCGTCTTGTGCGTGGGCTGTTGCTCCACTTGGAGCGGGCGGGCAACACTTCGCGGCCGGTGGCTCCGATTACGACGGAACGTCGTCCTGGTATTCGCGTCGATGTTTCGGCCGAGGGAAAACGTGTTGTCTTAAAAGACGACGACATCAAGGACTTGAAGGTTTGGATGCAGAGCGCAATTCCTGCTTATGCAAATCTCAGGGAGAAATGGGACAGATACGTGAATGATGCCCGCAGGTGCGTGAAGTAGACACGCCCACACAGTACGTGCGTATTGAGTTAGTACACCGTTAATGTACATATAATGCATGCCGAGTATCTTAGCGTACCCTTTAGAACACTAACAATGTTATTTCTTGTGGATTCACAGCTGGAACCGCAAGGTTCGAAGTGTTCCCAAGACACGCCGAGGTAAATACGCGCAGGCTTTGGGGAAACCCGAACACGTTGACGAGCCAATTTTTGGAGCGTACACAGATCCCACAGTATGGCTGGGTCGAAAGTTCACGGAGTACGAGTCCTTGCTCATGGTCGGGCCGAACCCGGTTTGCCGAAGCTTTTCCTACGTGACCATCGGAGATGGCTTTTACCGCACTGCTGGGAGTGATCGCAACAAGAGCACCTTGCATAGTTATTTCCGGACTTTCTTCATTAATGAGCAGTTGGATAAAGATGGAAGGGTGATCCTGAACACGAAGGGTGTGCCTAAAACCAAGGAAGTTGACAGGTGCGTCCTCCCAAATCGAAATAGTATGCTGTTAGTGCATAAAACATACCACTTAATGTACCACGTTCGACCTATCTACATACATGAAACATGCTGCTGGCTGGGAGTGATCGCGATAATAATTATCAACTTGTACAGCTACTTTCGGGCTTTCTTCGGGAACGAATGTGTGGGCAAAGGTGGCAAGGTGATCCTGAAACAAGAACGGTGTGACGAAGACATCGGGTATGTGAGTGCATAGCAAACAAAGATAGATAGTTTGCAGATATCGCATAAAGCACTTTACTTAATGCACTATGTTCCAGCTAACTGCGTATCAAACATGGTGGCGGTATGCAGGCACGGCCGCATTACAAACATTCTGCGGGTGGAGATCGCGGGACGGCTGTACACCTTATTGAAAGTCAACTGGCTGACAAAGCCAACCGAAGAACAAATCAAGGCCTACCGTAGGAGGAACTCGATTCTCGGGCCGGACGATTTGAGTAAGACGGTGTACACCTTCAACCCGCACCGTGACCCAGCGGCTTTTGAGAAGAACTCCGAGCCTTTCATCTTAGCCAACAAAGTTGAACAGCAGGTCGTCGTTATACCACATCCGTGTATGGAGACCGCGGTCATTCTTGACCCCACGGCTGACTTTTTTGAATGCCTTAAGCCACCACTTGACTCCGACGACGACTAGGACGACAACGAGGACTGAACTCATGTTTCGGTCGACGGGATTCTAGGCCGAGGACAGTCCCTCGGCATCTTGCGTCGTGTGGTTTAGTGGAACACCCAGCATGTGCAGTGGTTGCGTAGTTTACGCACGTATACCGTGGTTAGTACACGTTTAACATGTTAGATAATATATGTTTAGCACATTAACGTGTGATTGGGCTAGTGTACTAAATGGCATACTAACGACATGCTAACGTAGCACATTCCCAAAGGATCTCAGCCCCGATATCAGCATCTCCAAACAGCGTCATACCCCCGTAACCAATGTCCAGTTCGCCATCCAATCACCTTAGAACATCACTGAAGTGCATTTGGACCCCATCCATGACCCACTACGCACCACGCCACATGTCCACCAACTCCCACACTTAAGGAGAGTGGGAGTTAGTACGCCGTTAACACGCTAATGTGTGATTGGGCTAGTGTACTAAAGGGCATACTAACGACATGCTAACGTAGCACATTCCCAAAGGATCTCAGCCCCGATATCAGCATCTTCAAACAGCGTCATACCCCCGTAACCAATGTCCAGTTCGCCATCCAATCACCTTAGAACATCACTGAAGTGCATTTGGACCCCATCCATGACCCACTACGCACCACGCCACATGTCCACCAACTCCCACACTTAAGGAGAGTGGGAGTTAGTACGCCGTTAACACGCTAATGTGTGATTGGGCTAGTGTACTAAAGGGCATACTAACGACATGCTAACGTAGCACATTCCCAAAGGATCTCAGCCCCGATATCAGCATCTTCAAACAGCGTCATACCCCCGTAACCAATGTCCAGTTCGCCATCCAATCACCTTAGAACATCACTGAAGTGCATTTGGACCCCATCCACGACCCACTACGCACCACGCCACATGTCCACCAACTCCCACACTTAAGGAGAGTGGGAGTTAGTACGCCGTTAACACGCTAACGTGTGATTGGTCTAGTGTACTAACGACATGCTAACGACATGCTAACGTAGCACATTCCCAAAGGAATTTAGCCCCAATATCGGCTTCTTCAAACAGCATCATACCCCCGTAACCAATGTCCAGTTCGCCATCCAATCACCTTAGAACATCACTGAAGTGCATTTGGACCCCATCCATGACTCACTACGCACCACGCCACGAGTCCACCAACTCCCACACTTAATCGTACTAACTCACATTGTGTACTAACGCATTGCGTTAGTACGTCGTTAGTACGAGTACTAAAAGTACGCGGCGTTAGTATGCGCTAGTATGACGTTAAGGCACACTAACTCGCCGTTAGTGCACGTACTAACATTTTCTAAAATGGTAGGGACGCGGTACTCATGGATTACGTTGGCCTTGTGGACGCATCCCGACGAATGGCTGCGACTGCCATTATGGGATGTATGAAGTGCCTGATCGCCGGCATTGGGAGTGCGAAAAGCAAGATGGGGAAAACGATCTTTCTGGAGAAGTTCCAAAAGCGCCGAGGTCCGCCCATTCTTGGTTGTACATACTCATATAGATAGGTCCTATATCGGTCCCACGTCGGTCCAGGGTGCCGACAACGTAATGCCCCTAACTTGTACCGATCGTGTTTTCCGAGAAGTCCGTGATAGGAGCGTTGTTGCTTTATAAGCACTTGTCCGAGTCCCGCCCTCGCCCCGCCCCCATGTCGCCCCAATACCGCCCCCACCCCGCTCCCCCGCCCCCATTAATTATGGATTGTACACTTACTTACCCAGGTGGCGATACCGAGACTGAGCTCCACACCGATGAACGTGTCCGACAAATACAGCAGTTGCACGAAGGCATGGCGAAGAACGGCGCTTCAAAAGAGCAGTTGAAAGATAGTTTCAAGAAGTTTGGTGTGAAGACTCCTTGCGCGTTCTCCAGATTGGTGTACTTCCACGTCATATTCATGTACCTTTTGGACTTGATGCACGTATTGAGCAACTTGGTCCAACGCTTACAGAAATCGATTTGTGGTGGCAACTGGTCAGCGAATTGTCGGAATTTTGCAAGAGAGTTCAAGGTCAATCGGGGCTGGCTTGTTGCACCTCCGCAACCTCGCAATGCTACACGTGTTCGGACAGCAGCTCAGCGACTTGCTGGTAAGTAGCCAGGGGGGGGTACCACATGTGGGACCCATGTCGAACCAGGTTAGCCCCAACGGGTACGGGGGCGGGCCCCAAGTAGGGACCAAGGGGCGCAATCTTGACCTGTCGCTTTGTGCCCACGGCAGGTAAACCTTCTCCGTGGGCACCGTCGAAGCCGTCCAGAGATGCCATGAAAGAGTGGTTACGTGACGTTCTGCTCGCACCAAAACCATGGGGGCCACTGGGTCAGAAGCTTATGCAACTGAAGGCTGGCGAGAATTTCATTCCTCGAAGATTGAAGGCGGCATTGGGCATCACGGCGATGACTTCAGGAATTTTGCCTGTTCTCTCGGGCTGGTCTGGTCGGGATGGGCTCGTGGAAAGGCCTTTGCACGCGGATTACGTTGGGGAGATATGCTCCATCGTTCGTGAGGTTGTCAGCCCTACAATTCTTTTAAAGGTAAACAACTTTTGAAGGTCCCACACCCCGCCCCGATGAGGGCGGGGTGGGTCCCTGATGTAGTACCCACGTGGCCATAGTAGGTCCGCATTTATATTGTACCCATACTATTTCTTTTTGAGATCTGCTATTTGCCTTTTCCAGGAAATGCCAAGTCTCATTGAGAGAGTGAAAGTGGTCCTAAAGCTTGGTGAAGATCATATGTCACCAACCGATTTGGTGATGATGCAGCATCTCCTTACTCATGTCGTGCCGCAGCTCATGATGTACGGTCCAGCACGTGAGCTATGGATGTTTTGCTTCGAGGACTACTTTGGCCGAATGAAGCGTGCGGTCAAAACGCGATCGAGTCCGGTGGCCAGCATCATGAAGAATATAGAGTTGGAGCGCCTCGTAAACCTTTGTCGCGGGTTGAGCGATTTGGCGCGAGGATCGAGGCCACCTGTATAATTATCCACTCCCCGAACCTCCGCGGGTTTCAATGATGCTCAAATCCGGAGTGGAGCGTCAAGGCAAGAACACACTGCTATCAGAAGGTATGTGATACCGTGCCGCCCCTGTTGAGTCAACATGCCGGACCCATCGGTCCTACATGCCGCCCCAGCCCCGCCCCATGTATTGCAGTTCGATTTCATGCTAGCTACAATCTTAAAACAAAGTTCGATATTTTGGGCTTCAGATACCGTTAAGGACATCAAATCCTGGCTGCTGCTTCATTTCGATTGGTTTGCCGAACTTCGACGTCAGTTTGAATTGGCTGCAGCACGCATCAGGGCGGAGAATCAGCGATCTCGACGGTTTGTACCCACACTTGCATCACTTTTACAGCCTGTCGCGCTCGCTAGTCGTCCTGTGTTGGAACCATCGGATGTCCCCATGGGGGCGGCACGTAGGACCAGCACGGGACCCGCATCGGACTAATGTCTTCACCTGATTCACAAAACAGGTTACATCAACAACGTGTCCGTCGGCAACGACGTGCTGGAAACCCCGTTGCCCCGTTGCGTCTGGTAGAGCCTACCTTCGAGGACGCCAGCACGTGGAGGAAGGAGCCGAACCCCCATGGCGAAGGAATGGTCGTGAAACAATTTACCACGGAAGAGATCAACTTCATTACCTCGCCACCGCCACGACTTTTGCGGTACAGTTATGTAAAGGTTGGACGTAGCATGTTCCGAGCTCGTGATAAGGACCATCATAAGGAGAGTATGCAGCGATACATGGTTGTGAAGTTCAGAGATATCTTTGTTGGACACAAAATGGTTGACGGCATTCGCACTCCCCAATACGAAAACCAGGACTGGTGCGTGCCCCCATCCCGCCCCCATCCCGGCTTAATGGGGACCACATGTTGCCCTTGTTGTATCCGTTCAGTTTATTTAGGCGATCTCCATTTTCACCCAGAATTATACTGATGAATCAGGTACGCGGAGTTGCTGGATGTCTTCAAGATGTCGATCCACGGCCACGACCCATTCATTTTGGTGAAAGTCAGGTGGTTTCCTCAAGAGGCCGCTGTCGCTGACCCCATCAGCCAGACCGTATTTCTACGTACCGACTTGCCATGGGCCACGAAAGATTCTATTATCCGAGCTGAAGAAATTGAGTCCCAGGTTTGCATCGTGCCAATACCGTGGCTGCCTAAGCGGTTAGCAATCACACCCTCGAACCGCCGCCGACTGCCTATGGGAATCAGAGAGACGCCCGGTATATTGGCGGTGGTTCTGGACCGGACCGTTGACTTTGTTGGTGAAGTTGCTGACGATGAAGACGATCACGCCGCTTGAAGCATGGACCTCGAGCGTACCCACGCTGGACCTTTAGTGGACCCGTACTGGACCCGCACTGGACCCGCTTTGGACCTATCGGGGACCTTTTGCATACCTCTATTTTTCGATGTATGATAATATTATTAGTAGGCTAGCAACCGTTTCTTACCGACAGAACTTGTAACATATGTACAGTACAGTGTAAATATTTTTACGGGTCCGTGCGGGGTCCATGCGAGATCCACGCATCACCTTCCCCGTGCGGTCTATTTGTCACATGGACTCCACTTAATAACCGCATGGACCTGCCGAATAATCGTATGGACCCACAAAATAATCACACGGACCCGCCGAATAACCATATGGACCCACATAATAAACGCATGGACCCGCTTAATACCCACGAGCTGTCGCAAAATTAGGTGCACCAAAATGCATAATGGACCTTAATGGACGATTTTTCGTGTTTTATTTGTTCTCGCACATTTTAGCAACATTACGGATGCAAAAAAAAAAAACCGAACTTGAAATTTTTTATTTCCCCGCTTGGAACTGCGAAAAAATCTGTGTTTTAGGTATGTTAGGAACGTGTTAACGCTAGACGCGGCATGTGTGCATGCAAGAATATGGTAATAACATTTTTCCGAAGTTTTTATTTGTTTTTTTTTCAGGTTAGGAAGTATGGTGTTCCAAAATTGGCATGCCAGGAAGGTCAGGCGCACACCGCACATAGCATCCAAGGGAGAGATGTATCACTGTGGATTGCATAGCTAGCATATCCACGGTGAATACTAGAAAGTAATCAACATAATAGAATACAAATGAACCAAAAAAAACTGAAAAACAAGGGTCCTTTCTCCTACCGAGGGTGCCGGGTCATGTACTCCTGGAGGGACATGAACTGCCCTCCAGGCCTCTGCCGGCCTGCTTGCCACTGTGCACTCAGAAATTGCATCTCTTGCATGGAAAGCATGACCCCTTGAGGCTCCGGAAAGCCGCCGCCCATGCCATACCCTCCAGGGTAGGTGGGCAGCACGCCGGTCGGCGGCATGTACCCAGGTGCGCCTGCCTGCTGGGCCATGAACCCAGGTGCGCCTGCCTGCTGGGCCATGAACCCTGGGAAAATTCCAAGGTTCCCCCCATAGAAGTTCGCCATGGGGGGGGCAGCATATGTGGAGGCTCCAAACCCTCGGCCTTTTCGGCCTTCCACAGTCTCCTCTTCGTTGGTGCCTTGCCCCCCTTCCCCCTCCTTGCATGCTTTTAGCTCTGCTGAGAGCTTGGCAACCTCAAGCTCGGCCTTCAGGATCTGCTTCTGCACTTGTAGTGCAGACAACCTTGCCTCCTCCTGGTTGGTCGCAGACGCCTCTTGCACGGGTTGCGCTGAGCGCAATTCCTGAGGGTCCTGGTGGACCGGCGGCTGCTGCTGCAGCCCCTGGAATCCTGGCTGCTGCTGCTGGTCTTAGTCTTTAGTCTTTGCTTCTTTAGTCTTGAGTCTTTAGTCTTCTTGTTATTCTTCTTCTTCTTCTTCTTTGTTCTTAATTAGTGGTGAGTGGTGGTCTTTCTTCAACTGTTTGCGTACTGTGTGTGAGTACAACTGTACGGCAACGTTTGCATTTGCGGTGCCTGCTGTTCTTGTTGTTGCTGCCGCGGCTGTTGCAAATGCTGCGATGGTTGCCGCTGCACGCGCTGCAGTCGCTGCTGGGGCTCCTCCAGTAAGTGGCTGCTCGCCAGAGCCGATATCGGCGTCGTCCCACCTGTCACGAACTGCCCCAGTTGTTCCAGACCAGCCGCCGCTGAAATGGTTTGCGACCCCTGCAGGGGGGTTGGCTGCAAATCAGGGAACAGCGCCTGAGGCACAGGGGACCCTGAGGTTCCCCCACTGGAGAAGGCCTGCAGGTCATCCAAGTCCATCATCTCCTCATCGCTCTCTTCGTCCATGTCCGCGGCCGTCTCCTTCCCACCAAGCACAGCCCCCAGGTCACTTCGGCGTTGCTTGGGGATGTGTGATCGTGGAGAAGAAGCCTGTGCTGGTACAGAAGAAGCCTTCCTCTTCATCGGCCCCCCGCTCTTCCCCTTGCCCGGCTTCCCACCTCTCGACGATTCCACGTCCTTCGGCGTCTCACTCACAGCAGCCCCCCTCCCACCGCTGCCTTTCGCAGCCCGCCCGCTTGGGGCAGCAACAGCAGCACGTGCATTCCCTCTTCGAGGGCCACGAGCGGTGGGAGTGGTGGAAGGGGCGGGGAGGGTTAGGGCGGTTGGGGCGGTTGCGGCGGGGGCAACTGGATGGCCGAAGTAGAACGGCTTGAGCTCCCCCACATGGCTGTCTGGCAAACATGGCTTGGTAACCGCGGAGTAATACCTCAGCATCCCGATCGTCCCCGCCTGCAGCGCCACCTGGAAGGCGTCGACTGCCTCGCTCAGCCAGCCGGTCAGCTGCACTCGCCTTTCGTATTCGGCAGTTCTGGCGCTGGTGAACATCCTGGGCTTGTTGTTCAACTTTGTCAGGTGGAACAAAGTCACCCTGCGCGGCCCCGTCTGCTCCGTCGACACGTCCCCCACTATCGGCCACGGCCCATATACCCACATCACCATGCCGACCTTGTTAGAGGTTGGCCTGTGGATGAACCCCCCAATCCATAAGAGGCCAGGGTGTTTCTCATGGATCATGAGCCGCCCAAACCCCTGTTCGTACCGAAAGACGTGACGGAGGCTCAGGTTGTCTTTCTCGCTGCAACCAAACACCGCGCAGTTGTTCGGTAACAGGTGCTCCAGCTTCGCCTCCTCCCACAGGGTCTGGATGCTGTACTGCGGGGGGGGGGCGCCTGGTCGAAGCTGGGAAGAGTCCACGCCACGAATTTTTTTATCCAACCCGAACTTCACAAATATCGGGTAGGTTTTGTTCTCCGGCAAAACCACGTCCAACTCGTCCAGGTAGATGTGGGCGGATAAACGCGGCACCCCGCCGCACTTGTACTCCACCGCCCCATGCACCAGCCTCCCATCGAAGAAGACCACCGACTTCTCCGTGAGGTGTAAGGTGACGGACTCCACCTTCGACATGTCTTCGTCGTTCTCCACCACATGGCTTCCAGGATATACCCGGAATTGGTAATCCGTCGTCAAGACGAGGAGCACACCGTACGTGCCCAAGTCGTAGTGGCTGGACTGCCTATCAGCCCCGCCGATCGTCGTCAAGGCTGTGCGGCCCATTGACCCCTTTCGCACCTTCAAGCCCTTGCGCCGCAAGGACCGCTGCGTCAATTCGATGACGCTCTCACCAAGACGTACCATCCTCTTCTCCAACGCGGAGTCCTCCACGAGGTCGTTGATGAAACGCTTCGGGTCCTGTTTGGTCTTGACAGTGGCACTCCCTGGTACCGATATCAGTTCCTTGAAGTTCCGCTGAGTATCCTCCAAGATGATGGAGTCTTGAAATTCTGTTTCGAGGTCCGTTGCCGAGACAGGATCCTCCAGGTGGCCGACGACGTACCCATCCTCCTTCATCCTGCGTTCCCAGTCAACAGGCAGCAGCATGCCTGCAGGGGCCGCGGGGAATGGCGACCGGCTTGCCTGAGGAACCCCCTTCGCCGCTGCTGCTGGTGTTGCTGCTGCGCATGCTGAGGCCGATGCTGA
>LGRX02027585.1:0-28437 GCA_001247695.2 Cymbomonas tetramitiformis | reverse complement strand
CAACGGACAACTTAAGTAGGTACTAATGGACCGATTTGTCTTTGTTGCAGGATATGGAGCTGCTGGCAAACGAAATTAGGCTGTTTTTTGAAGACCTGGAGTCCAGCGGTGCGGCGTATGCGTGGGCTGTGATCAACACTCACATGTTTTCTCACTTGGTCGAGCAACTTCAAAGGTATGGCCCAATGCGGGAGGTATGGATGTACGCCTTCGAGTCCTTTAATGGTTACCTCAAAAGGATCGCGAAGAACAACGCCTACCCCGTGCAAAGCATCATGTTCAACTGGAAGCGGTCAACGGTTTTGCGTCTTGTGCGTGGGCTGTTGCTCCACTTGGAGCGGGCGGGCAACACTTCGCGGCCGGTGGCTCCGATTACGACGGAACGTCGTCCTGGTATTCGCGTCGATGTTTCGGCCGAGGGAAAACGTGTTGTCTTAAAAGACGACGACATCAAGGACTTGAAGGTTTGGATGCAGAGCGCAATTCCTGCTTATGCAAATCTCAGGGAGAAATGGGACAGATACGTGAATGATGCCCGCAGGTGCGTGAAGTAGACACGCCCACACAGTACGTGCGTATTGAGTTAGTACACCGTTAATGTACATATAATGCATGCCGAGTATCTTAGCGTACCCTTTAGAACACTAACAATGTTATTTCTTGTGGATTCACAGCTGGAACCGCAAGGTTCGAAGTGTTCCCAAGACACGCCGAGGTAAATACGCGCAGGCTTTGGGGAAACCCGAACACGTTGACGAGCCAATTTTTGGAGCGTACACAGATCCCACAGTATGGCTGGGTCGAAAGTTCACGGAGTACGAGTCCTTGCTCATGGTCGGGCCGAACCCGGTTTGCCGAAGCTTTTCCTACGTGACCATCGGAGATGGCTTTTACCGCACTGCTGGGAGTGATCGCAACAAGAGCACCTTGCATAGTTATTTCCGGACTTTCTTCATTAATGAGCAGTTGGATAAAGATGGAAGGGTGATCCTGAACACGAAGGGTGTGCCTAAAACCAAGGAAGTTGACAGGTGCGTCCTCCCAAATCGAAATAGTATGCTGTTAGTGCATAAAACATACCACTTAATGTACCACGTTCGACCTATCTACATACATGAAACATGCTGCTGGCTGGGAGTGATCGCGATAATAATTATCAACTTGTACAGCTACTTTCGGGCTTTCTTCGGGAACGAATGTGTGGGCAAAGGTGGCAAGGTGATCCTGAAACAAGAACGGTGTGACGAAGACATCGGGTATGTGAGTGCATAGCAAACAAAGATAGATAGTTTGCAGATATCGCATAAAGCACTTTACTTAATGCACTATGTTCCAGCTAACTGCGTATCAAACATGGTGGCGGTATGCAGGCACGGCCGCATTACAAACATTCTGCGGGTGGAGATCGCGGGACGGCTGTACACCTTATTGAAAGTCAACTGGCTGACAAAGCCAACCGAAGAACAAATCAAGGCCTACCGTAGGAGGAACTCGATTCTCGGGCCGGACGATTTGAGTAAGACGGTGTACACCTTCAACCCGCACCGTGACCCAGCGGCTTTTGAGAAGAACTCCGAGCCTTTCATCTTAGCCAACAAAGTTGAACAGCAGGTCGTCGTTATACCACATCCGTGTATGGAGACCGCGGTCATTCTTGACCCCACGGCTGACTTTTTTGAATGCCTTAAGCCACCACTTGACTCCGACGACGACTAGGACGACAACGAGGACTGAACTCATGTTTCGGTCGACGGGATTCTAGGCCGAGGACAGTCCCTCGGCATCTTGCGTCGTGTGGTTTAGTGGAACACCCAGCATGTGCAGTGGTTGCGTAGTTTACGCACGTATACCGTGGTTAGTACACGTTTAACATGTTAGATAATATATGTTTAGCACATTAACGTGTGATTGGGCTAGTGTACTAAATGGCATACTAACGACATGCTAACGTAGCACATTCCCAAAGGATCTCAGCCCCGATATCAGCATCTCCAAACAGCGTCATACCCCCGTAACCAATGTCCAGTTCGCCATCCAATCACCTTAGAACATCACTGAAGTGCATTTGGACCCCATCCATGACCCACTACGCACCACGCCACATGTCCACCAACTCCCACACTTAAGGAGAGTGGGAGTTAGTACGCCGTTAACACGCTAATGTGTGATTGGGCTAGTGTACTAAAGGGCATACTAACGACATGCTAACGTAGCACATTCCCAAAGGATCTCAGCCCCGATATCAGCATCTTCAAACAGCGTCATACCCCCGTAACCAATGTCCAGTTCGCCATCCAATCACCTTAGAACATCACTGAAGTGCATTTGGACCCCATCCATGACCCACTACGCACCACGCCACATGTCCACCAACTCCCACACTTAAGGAGAGTGGGAGTTAGTACGCCGTTAACACGCTAATGTGTGATTGGGCTAGTGTACTAAAGGGCATACTAACGACATGCTAACGTAGCACATTCCCAAAGGATCTCAGCCCCGATATCAGCATCTTCAAACAGCGTCATACCCCCGTAACCAATGTCCAGTTCGCCATCCAATCACCTTAGAACATCACTGAAGTGCATTTGGACCCCATCCACGACCCACTACGCACCACGCCACATGTCCACCAACTCCCACACTTAAGGAGAGTGGGAGTTAGTACGCCGTTAACACGCTAACGTGTGATTGGTCTAGTGTACTAACGACATGCTAACGACATGCTAACGTAGCACATTCCCAAAGGAATTTAGCCCCAATATCGGCTTCTTCAAACAGCATCATACCCCCGTAACCAATGTCCAGTTCGCCATCCAATCACCTTAGAACATCACTGAAGTGCATTTGGACCCCATCCATGACTCACTACGCACCACGCCACGAGTCCACCAACTCCCACACTTAATCGTACTAACTCACATTGTGTACTAACGCATTGCGTTAGTACGTCGTTAGTACGAGTACTAAAAGTACGCGGCGTTAGTATGCGCTAGTATGACGTTAAGGCACACTAACTCGCCGTTAGTGCACGTACTAACATTTTCTAAAATGGTAGGGACGCGGTACTCATGGATTACGTTGGCCTTGTGGACGCATCCCGACGAATGGCTGCGACTGCCATTATGGGATGTATGAAGTGCCTGATCGCCGGCATTGGGAGTGCGAAAAGCAAGATGGGGAAAACGATCTTTCTGGAGAAGTTCCAAAAGCGCCGAGGTCCGCCCATTCTTGGTTGTACATACTCATATAGATAGGTCCTATATCGGTCCCACGTCGGTCCAGGGTGCCGACAACGTAATGCCCCTAACTTGTACCGATCGTGTTTTCCGAGAAGTCCGTGATAGGAGCGTTGTTGCTTTATAAGCACTTGTCCGAGTCCCGCCCTCGCCCCGCCCCCATGTCGCCCCAATACCGCCCCCAATCGCCCACCTCCCGCCCCCATTAATTATGGATTGTACACTTACTTACCCAGGTGGCGATACCGAGACTGAGCTCCACACCGATGAACGTGTCCGACAAATACAGCAGTTGCACGAAGGCATGGCGAAGAACGGCGCTTCAAAAGAGCAGTTGAAAGATAGTTTCAAGAAGTTTGGTGTGAAGACTCCTTGCGCGTTCTCCAGATTGGTGTACTTCCACGTCATATTCATGTACCTTTTGGACTTGATGCACGTATTGAGCAACTTGGTCCAACGCTTACAGAAATCGATTTGTGGTGGCAACTGGTCAGCGAATTGTCGGAATTTTGCAAGAGAGTTCAAGGTCAATCGGGGCTGGCTTGTTGCACCTCCGCAACCTCGCAATGCTACACGTGTTCGGACAGCAGCTCAGCGACTTGCTGGTAAGTAGCCAGGGGGGGGTACCACATGTGGGACCCATGTCGAACCAGGTTAGCCCCAACGGGTACGGGGGCGGGCCCCAAGTAGGGACCAAGGGGCGCAATCTTGACCTGTCGCTTTGTGCCCACGGCAGGTAAACCTTCTCCGTGGGCACCGTCGAAGCCGTCCAGAGATGCCATGAAAGAGTGGTTACGTGACGTTCTGCTCGCACCAAAACCATGGGGGCCACTGGGTCAGAAGCTTATGCAACTGAAGGCTGGCGAGAATTTCATTCCTCGAAGATTGAAGGCGGCATTGGGCATCACGGCGATGACTTCAGGAATTTTGCCTGTTCTCTCGGGCTGGTCTGGTCGGGATGGGCTCGTGGAAAGGCCTTTGCACGCGGATTACGTTGGGGAGATATGCTCCATCGTTCGTGAGGTTGTCAGCCCTACAATTCTTTTAAAGGTAAACAACTTTTGAAGGTCCCACACCCCGCCCCGATGAGGGCGGGGTGGGTCCCTGATGTAGTACCCACGTGGCCATAGTAGGTCCGCATTTATATTGTACCCATACTATTTCTTTTTGAGATCTGCTATTTGCCTTTTCCAGGAAATGCCAAGTCTCATTGAGAGAGTGAAAGTGGTCCTAAAGCTTGGTGAAGATCATATGTCACCAACCGATTTGGTGATGATGCAGCATCTCCTTACTCATGTCGTGCCGCAGCTCATGATGTACGGTCCAGCACGTGAGCTATGGATGTTTTGCTTCGAGGACTACTTTGGCCGAATGAAGCGTGCGGTCAAAACGCGATCGAGTCCGGTGGCCAGCATCATGAAGAATATAGAGTTGGAGCGCCTCGTAAACCTTTGTCGCGGGTTGAGCGATTTGGCGCGAGGATCGAGGCCACCTGTATAATTATCCACTCCCCGAACCTCCGCGGGTTTCAATGATGCTCAAATCCGGAGTGGAGCGTCAAGGCAAGAACACACTGCTATCAGAAGGTATGTGATACCGTGCCGCCCCTGTTGAGTCAACATGCCGGACCCATCGGTCCTACATGCCGCCCCAGCCCCGCCCCATGTATTGCAGTTCGATTTCATGCTAGCTACAATCTTAAAACAAAGTTCGATATTTTGGGCTTCAGATACCGTTAAGGACATCAAATCCTGGCTGCTGCTTCATTTCGATTGGTTTGCCGAACTTCGACGTCAGTTTGAATTGGCTGCAGCACGCATCAGGGCGGAGAATCAGCGATCTCGACGGTTTGTACCCACACTTGCATCACTTTTACAGCCTGTCGCGCTCGCTAGTCGTCCTGTGTTGGAACCATCGGATGTCCCCATGGGGGCGGCACGTAGGACCAGCACGGGACCCGCATCGGACTAATGTCTTCACCTGATTCACAAAACAGGTTACATCAACAACGTGTCCGTCGGCAACGACGTGCTGGAAACCCCGTTGCCCCGTTGCGTCTGGTAGAGCCTACCTTCGAGGACGCCAGCACGTGGAGGAAGGAGCCGAACCCCCATGGCGAAGGAATGGTCGTGAAACAATTTACCACGGAAGAGATCAACTTCATTACCTCGCCACCGCCACGACTTTTGCGGTACAGTTATGTAAAGGTTGGACGTAGCATGTTCCGAGCTCGTGATAAGGACCATCATAAGGAGAGTATGCAGCGATACATGGTTGTGAAGTTCAGAGATATCTTTGTTGGACACAAAATGGTTGACGGCATTCGCACTCCCCAATACGAAAACCAGGACTGGTGCGTGCCCCCATCCCGCCCCCATCCCGGCTTAATGGGGACCACATGTTGCCCTTGTTGTATCCGTTCAGTTTATTTAGGCGATCTCCATTTTCACCCAGAATTATACTGATGAATCAGGTACGCGGAGTTGCTGGATGTCTTCAAGATGTCGATCCACGGCCACGACCCATTCATTTTGGTGAAAGTCAGGTGGTTTCCTCAAGAGGCCGCTGTCGTTGACCCCATCAGCCAGACCGTATTTCTACGTACCGACTTGCCATGGGCCACGAAAGATTCTATTATCCGAGCTGAAGAAATTGAGTCCCAGGTTTGCATCGTGCCAATACCGTGGCTGCCTAAGCGGTTAGCAATCACACCCTCGAACCGCCGCCGACTGCCTATGGGAATCAGAGAGACGCCCGGTATATTGGCGGTGGTTCTGGACCGGACCGTTGACTTTGTTGGTGAAGTTGCTGACGATGAAGACGATCACGCCGCTTGAAGCATGGACCTCGAGCGTACCCACGCTGGACCTTTAGTGGACCCGTACTGGACCCGCACTGGACCCGCTTTGGACCTATCGGGGACCTTTTGCATACCTCTATTTTTCGATGTATGATAATATTATTAGTAGGCTAGCAACCGTTTCTTACCGACAGAACTTGTAACATATGTACAGTACAGTGTAAATATTTTTACGGGTCCGTGCGGGGTCCATGCGAGATCCACGCATCACCTTCCCCGTGCGGTCTATTTGTCACATGGACTCCACTTAATAACCGCATGGACCTGCCGAATAATCGTATGGACCCACAAAATAATCACACGGACCCGCCGAATAACCATATGGACCCACATAATAAACGCATGGACCCGCTTAATACCCACGAGCTGTCGCAAAATTAGGTGCACCAAAATGCATAATGGACCTTAATGGACGATTTTTCGTGTTTTATTTGTTCTCGCACATTTTAGCAACATTACGGATGCAAAAAAAAAAAACCGAACTTGAAATTTTTTATTTCCCCGCTTGGAACTGCGAAAAAATCTGTGTTTTAGGTATGTTAGGAACGTGTTAACGCTAGACGCGGCATGTGTGCATGCAAGAATATGGTAATAACATTTTTCCGAAGTTTTTATTTGTTTTTTTTTCAGGTTAGGAAGTATGGTGTTCCAAAATTGGCATGCCAGGAAGGTCAGGCGCACACCGCACATAGCATCCAAGGGAGAGATGTATCACTGTGGATTGCATAGCTAGCATATCCACGGTGAATACTAGAAAGTAATCAACATAATAGAATACAAATGAACCAAAAAAAACTGAAAAACAAGGGTCCTTTCTCCTACCGAGGGTGCCGGGTCATGTACTCCTGGAGGGACATGAACTGCCCTCCAGGCCTCTGCCGGCCTGCTTGC
The DNA here is from genome assembly GCA_001247695.2 of Cymbomonas tetramitiformis. NCBI lineage: Eukaryota > Viridiplantae > Chlorophyta > Pyramimonadophyceae > Pyramimonadales > Pyramimonadaceae > Cymbomonas > Cymbomonas tetramitiformis. The sequence goes on along the minus strand of LGRX02027585.1, from coordinate 21,450 downwards.
CACTGTGCACTCAGAAATTGCATCTCTTGCATGGAAAGCATGACCCCTTGAGGCTCCGGAAAGCCGCCGCCCATGCCATACCCTCCAGGGTAGGTGGGCAGCACGCCGGTCGGCGGCATGTACCCAGGTGCGCCTGCCTGCTGGGCCATGAACCCAGGTGCGCCTGCCTGCTGGGCCATGATCCCTGGGAAAATTCCAAGGTTCCCCCCATAGAAGTTCGCCATGGGGGAGGCAGCATATGTGGAGGCTCCAAACCCTCGGCCTTTTCGGCCTTCCACAGTCTCCTCTTCGTTGGTGCCTTGCCCCCCTCCCCCCTCCTTGCATGCTTTTAGATCTGCTGAGAGCTTGGCAACCTCAAGCTCGGCCTTCGTGGATTCAAGCCAGACTTAGAAAAGCGCATAACCTGCTCTCCTCCTCGCTGGTCGCGCACTCTTTGCACGGTTGCGCCGAGCGCACTCGAGGGTCCCGGTGGACTCGGCGGCCGCCGCCGCACCCCCGGAATCCCGTCGCCGCCGTGCCGGTGTCGGTGCCGCTGGCCAGGCCGGAAGCCAGGCCGCTGCATTGCTGCCGCGCCGTTGTTCTGTGGTGGTGGTGGTGGTGGTGCTGCTGCTGCGTCTGCTGCTGTGGCTGCTGCTGCGGCGGCGGCTGCATTTGCGGTGCCTGCTGTTCTTGTTGTTGCTGCCGCGGCTGTTGCAAATGCTGCGATGGTTGCCGCTGCACGCGCTGCAGTCGCTGCTGGGGCTCCTCCAGTAAGTGGCTGCTCGCCAGAGCCGATATCGGCGTCGTCCCACCTGTCACGAACTGCCCCAGTTGTTCCAGACCAGCCGCCGCTGAAATGGTTTGCGACCCCTGCAGGGGGGTTGCCTGCAAATCAGGGAACAGCGCCTGAGGCACAGGGGACCCTGAGGTTCCCCCACTGGAGAAGGCCTGCAGGTCATCCAAGTCCATCATCTCCTCATCGCTCTCTTCGTCCATGTCCGCGGCCGTCTCCTTCCCACCCCGCACAGCCCCCAGGTCACTTCGGCGTTGCTTGGGGATGTGTGATCGTGGAGAAGAAGCCTGTGCTGGTACAGAAGAAGCCTTCCTCTTCATCGGCCCCCCGCTCTTCCCCTTGCCCGGCTTCCCACCTCTCGACGATTCCACGTCCTTCGGCGTCTCACTCACAGCAGCCCCCCTCCCACCGCTGCCTTTCGCAGCCCGCCCGCTTGGGGCAGCAACAGCAGCACGTGCATTCCCTCTTCGAGGGCCACGAGCGGTGGGAGTGGTGGAAGGGGCGGGGAGGGTTAGGGCGGTTGGGGCGGTTGCGGCGGGGGCAACTGGATGGCCGAAGTAGAACGGCTTGAGCTCCCCCACATGGCTGTCTGGCAAACATGGCTTGGTAACCGCGGAGTAATACCTCAGCATCCCGATCGTCCCCGCCTGCAGCGCCACCTGGAAGGCGTCGACTGCCTCGCTCAGCCAGCCGGTCAGCTGCACTCGCCTTTCGTATTCGGCAGTTCTGGCGCTGGTGAACATCCTGGGCTTGTTGTTCAACTTTGTCAGGTGGAACAAAGTCACCCTGCGCGGCCCCGTCTGCTCCGTCGACACGTCCCCCACTATCGGCCACGGCCCATATACCCACATCACCATGCCGACCTTGTTAGAGGTTGGCCTGTGGATGAACCCCCCAATCCATAAGAGGGCAGGGTGTTTCTCATGGATCATGAGCCGCCCAAACCCCTGTTCGTACCGAAAGACGTGACGGAGGCTCAGGTTGTCTTTCTCGCTACAACCAAACACCGCGCAGTTGTTCGGTAACAGGTGCTCCAGCTTCGCCTCCTCCCACAGGGTCTTGATGCTGTACTGCGGGGGGGGCGCCTGGTAGAAGCTGGGAGGAGTCCACGCCACGAATTTTTTTATCCAACCCGAACTTCACAAATATCGGGTAGGTGGTGTTCTCCGGCAATACCACGTCCAACTCGTCCAGGTAGATGTGGGCGGATAAACGCGGCACCCCGCCGCACTTGTACTCCACCGCCCCATGCACCAACCTCCCATCGAAGAAGACCACCGACTTCTCCGTGAGGTGTAAGGTGACGGACTCCGCCTTCGACATGTCTTCGTCGTTCTCCACCACATGGCTTCCAGGATATACCCGGAATTGGTAATCGTTCGTCAAGACGAGGAGCACACCGTACGCCCCCAGGTCGTAGTGGCTGGACTGCCTTTCAGCCCCGCCGATCGTCGTCAGGGCTGTGCGGCCCATTGACCCCTTTCGCACCTTCAAGCCCTTGCGCCGCAAGGACCGCTGCGTCAATTCGATGACGCTCTCACCAAGACGTACCATCCTCTTCTCCAACGCGGAGTCCTCCACGAGGTCGTTGATGAAACGCTTCGGGTCCAGTTTGGTCTTGACAGTGTCCGGATGACTCCCTGGTACCGATATCAGTTCCTTGAAGTTTCGCTGAGTATGCTCCAAGTTGATGGAGTCTTGAAATTCTGTTTCGAGGTCCGTTGCCGAGACAGGATCCTCCAGGTGGCCGACGACGTACCCATCCTCCTTCATCCTGCGTTCCCAGTCAACAGGCAGTAGCATGCCTGCAGGGGCCGCGGGGAATGGCATCCGGCTTACCTGAGGAACCCCCTTCGCCGCTGCTGCTGGTGTTGCTGCTGCACATGCTGAGGCCGATGCTGATGCTGCTGCGGCTCCTGCACCTGCTGGTGGTGGTGCTGCTGCTGCTGCTGTGGCTGCTGCTGCTGCTGCTGCTGCGGCGGCGGCGGCATTTCCAGGGGCTGGGTCTGGACTTGCTGTTGGGCTTGCTGGAGGTGTTGCAGGGGTTGATGAGCTCCGGGCAAGGGCTGCAACATGCCCTGCAGAGGCTGCTGCCGGGTCTGATGCAGCGTCTGCAGGGACTACTTGAGCGTCTGCAGGGGCTGCTGCTGCTGGAGCTGCACGCGTACACGAGTAACTACTGAGCGGTTCAGTGAACAAGCGCACGTCGCAGACTGCCACGATAAGACAGCTTCCTATTTTCGAAAAAGTTTTTATGTTCTGCAAAGTTATCACCTCGATACAAGCCCGAAATTCCTAACATCCCCCCTCTGTAGCTTTCAGCAATGACGGCACAGATTTGACCAATGAGGGCTGCAGTCATGTCACATCCTCGGAGGTGATGTCATCCGGCGCGAACTTGCCCATACTGAAGGTGAACATTCCCACTCCACTCAGCTCCCCAGTCCGTAGCATCCTGGCGCGCAGCAAAGGGTTCTTGAAGACCAAGACCCACATACATCGTCGTCCAATAGGTCCATGCTCCAGATGCCCCAGCACGTGAAGTCTCCCAGCATGGCACAGCTCTCGGAAGTAGCGTGCCCGGCTCTCCGTCATGTCGGTCATGTAGTGCGATGGCACATGCACACAAGCCACCACACGGCTTGCAGCAACTACAAGTGGTAGTGCAATGTCCAACACTGCAAACCAGGGTGACGTAACAACGGCGTCACACACCCCGTATTTCTCCTTCCACCTTCGATAATTACCTGGCTGCAAAGCATTCATGGCCTCCGGCCACTTCAGCTGCGGGTTCCAGTCATTGTTCATGACGTTCAGGTGATCTCAGTTGCCTGTCAACACACTGCCAATCACTCCAGTGCCAGCCCAAGGGCCCCACACCCGAGTCACCCGACTTTAGTTGACCTCTTTGGCAAGCCGGTCTACCTCCTTCGGCACAGTCATCACTAGCTCCAAGCCCCAGTGTAGCATGCTGGCGTTCTTGACTTGCACCCTCGTCATCTTCGCCACGTCTCCCCTCTTCTCAACCTCGTCCTGCTGCATCGCTGGCACCAAGTCTGCTCCCTTCAGCATCCTTGCCTTGACCTGCTGTTCAGCGCATTTCCTGCTCAGAATGGTCATGTGGCCTTCGTGCCATTGCCCCGGCATCAGCCTTTGCACCATCTCCGTGAGTACCTCCTAGTCACCCCAATCAATGCGGTCAGGCCAGTCACCCATGCTGCCTTCACTCCTGCCAATCTCTTCCTTTGACAAGGCTTGCCACGGCTCGGCAGCCCCTCCACGCAGCGCGCGCTTCGGCCCCACGTCGAACTCGAGCAGCCTCATTCCTTTCCCCAGCGCCTCCTTAAGCTTACCTTCAGCCTGAAGCAGCTTCTCCGAAAGCTCCGACTTGACCTCCACGAAAGAGGCAGTCACCTCCTGTGGCAAGCAGCTCGGGCATTGCCAGTCCCCTTCTGGCACGCTGTCCAGTGCAGGCTCCAAACACCACGTGTGGTAGCCCTTGTTGCACGTGTCACACAGCAACATGAACGCCTCCCCGTCCATCCTCTTACAGTACTCACATGCCAGATGCTTGCTGGGCCTGGACCTGGTCAAGTCGTACTCAGGGAAGATATCTTACCGCAATTGGCCGGCCGCAGGCCGAACGGGAAGGCTGCTGGCCGAGGTGCGGCCGATGTTCCGCATTGGCTGCGGCCGAACTGAGTGGGCGAAAAATCTACAAAATTTCATGAAAATTTCACGATTTTTGATAATTATCATACTTAAAATTAAAATTTCGCGCTTGCGGCGGGCGTCTGGCCGGTCTGGCCGAAACCTGGCCGATGGACAAAATCCGTGTTGGCCGAACGACATTTCAAGAAGATATCTTCCCTGGTCGTACTCGTCCTTGACCTGCAGATGGCATGGTGCAATGTTCTGCACCGTGCTCTTCTCCCTCGTCCGAGCACTGTCCTCCAGGACCACCACTCCGTCTCGTTGTATCTTCACCAACTTCAGGATGGCGGGCTTGGTGGCCACCTCTATGCCCGTGCGTGGCCTCTGGCGGATGTACACGAAGTCTCCCACCTGAAAGTTGTGCGGCTTGGGCACCTGCCCTCCACCTCTCCTTCCTTCATATAGCAACGTGTCTCGATGCTGAGCAACCTCCAAGTTGCAACCCGCCGTCACCATGAGCTCCTTCACCACCTTGGCCCTGTGCACCAGGTCACGGACCCTCGTGTCGTACTCATTCTTCACCTCCTTGACGTCGAAGTCCAGAGGAGGTCGGCTCCTCAAGGCTGGCGGCACCGTGGCCTCCTGTGCGAAAAGAAGCGTGAAGGGTGCCACCTTGAGTGACTCCTGCACAGCGGCGTTGTAGCTCAGCACCAGTGACCACAGCAGCTCGTCCCACGCAACGCCCAAGCCCTGGTCGAGCGCTATCTTCTTGAGGCAGTACTTGATTGTTCTGACCACCCTCTCCGTCAGCCCATTGCCTTCTGGTGAGTTGGGAGAAGTCACCCTGCGGTCTATGAGACAGGCTCGACACAACTCCTTGAATTCCCCTTCAAACTCCGTACCTCCATCCACCAGGCACTCTGCCGGTGCTCCGAAGACCGACAACACGTGATTCCGGAACGCGTTGGCAATGGTCACGGCTTCCTTGTTGGGTATAGGAACACAGATGATGAAGCGGGTGTAGTGCTCCGTCATGATGAGCACCCTGGTGTTCCCGGACTTTGTAGGATCCCGTGTCGGCCGCGCCAAGCCCAGTGACCATCGGTACATGAAGGACTTGATCTCCAGAGGGGTCAGCACTGCGGCCTCCCTTGCGTAGTGGGTCTTCACTCTCGAGCACGTCTTGCACTGCGTGACTACCGCCACCACGTCTTTCTTCATGTTCACCCACCAATTGCGCTGCCACAAGAGGTTCAAGGTCCGCCGAATTCCCTAATGCCCCGTCCTGTCATGGTAGGTGCGGACCAACTCCAAGCGGTCAGCGGGTTTGGGAACCCTCAGCTTCTTGCCGGCGTATGTGATTAAGTATATCTCGTCCGTGGCCTCGTCCCACCGGTGACGCGCAGCCCGTTTCTTGATTCGGTTGGCCATCTCCGCTGGCGGCTCGACAGTGCCCCGGGATTTGAGCCACCTAAGGCACCATTCACCATCATGAATGTCCTCGAAGTCCTCGCGCTGCTCCTGCTGCTGCGCAACACTGGCAATCAGCTCCACGAGGCGAGTGGTGTCCTTCAGCGCCGGGAGTCTCGTGGGCTTCTCCTGAACTGGCGGCCTCCAAGTAGGCACCTCTGTCACCGAAGGTTCCGTCTGCGTCGTCGGCGCCGCCTTCCTGAACCCCGTAGCACTGCGACCTCTGTACTGTGCCGCGCTGAACGGTTGCATCTCCCACCGTTTCTTCCTCTGCTGGAACTTCGCCCCCAGCCCGTGAGTGCCCTTGTGCGCCCGCTTGTGCATCTCCTGCAGCTTGGCGTCCACATGCTCTCTCCCAACTTGCAACTCCGATTTGGCGACATGCTGAGTGTACTGGTTGGATCCTGAGACCCACTCTGCTGCACTAGCCTGTTCCGGCTGTCGTGCTGTCCCCCCAGCACTGACCCAATCTCCCTCCTCGGGCTCCCAAGCTGGTGAGTCACATGTCTCCTCGGCTTGGTGCTGCTCCTTGCTGTAGGGCAAGCCCAATCTGCTGGCTTCTGCGGCTGCGTACATTAACTCCACTGCTCGGCGATCCATCGCCAAGCCCAGAACCCTCGCCAGCTTCCCATCGTCCAGCCTGTCAGCTGAGCGCAACTCTGTGACAGAGTAGCCCATGGCGTGCGCTTTCTCATCGAGGTTCGGCTCCCGGCACTTGGGCAGCTCCTTGCTCTCCACACTCCTGACCAATGACCCCATGCGAGGCTCACGGAAAGCGAAGGAGTTCTGTGTGGCCATGATTGTCGGGAGAGCGCGCATTGGTTCCCCCTTGACGTTCGCGACATGATACGGCGCCTCGTCAGTGGTGACCACCTCCCTGGGCTGCCACCCATCCTCCAGGATGTCGGTCACGTAGCGCTGTGGCCTCTCCACACGTGCCATCACTGAGTTAAACTGGTTGTTCTGGAACAGGTTGCTCCAGAAAGCTCGGAGCCGATGTGCGTACGAACCAGCCTGCGCGGCGTCGAATGACACTGGCTGCCCCACGAACTCCATGATGCGAGGAAAGACTTCCTCCCTCATCCTCGTCCCTGGTCCATGTGCCAGAAGTGAGACGTTCTCCAGTATATACCCTGGAGGCCTCTGTGGCTGCAGCTGCTGCAGCGCCGACAATGCCCTCACGGCATGGTAGAACAGGCGGCTGTGCCTGCCATCCAGGCCAGCCTGATTTCCTGCCGGAGACAAGTCTTGGCAGAAAATCCACAAACCATGATCCACCTCTCTCCAGCAAGCGCCCCAGCGTCAACGAAGTGCTGTGCCGTAATCTGCTCCAGGTCAGCTGGTAGTTGCTCCAGCTTGGTGGCAGATGTGGGGAAAAGCTCCGGGTAGCGCCTGCTGAGTGCAAAGCAACGAGCCCTAGCCACCGCCCGTGCCGCAGGTGAGATGTCCTGGTACAAGTACTGGTTCACCTTGACACCATTGCGCAAAAGCATTTCCAGCCCTGCACACAACCCACCACATGGTTCGTAGCAGGTGACTCCTTCCTTCCTGGCTTCGCGAAAGAATGACTTGGCCACCACCCTGGTGTCAATCTTCTTGGGCTTCTTCAGCACGCCATCCTCCATCACCTCCTCATAGTACAGCGCTGGAGAGCCCTCTCCCTGCATTCCCGTTGCGGGTTGCACCTGACTGAGTGCTTTCCAAGCCGCGTACTGCAGCCTACCAGTGTCACCGTACGAGTCCGGGAGGTCAGTGTCGAACAAGGTCCCCACATTGCACTCCAGCTCTTCTCGGTGGTGTACGTCGAACAGCCGATGCACAGGCCCCGTGCCCAACTGCTCACGTGCTTGTAGCAGGCAGTAATTCGCAATCTGCAGTTCAGGGTCCACCTCATCACCGATGGGTGGGTCTTCAGTCAGCAGCTTGCACCAGGAGTCGCAAAAGCCCCTCTCGCAGTGCTCGAGGTAGCTGGCCTCTATGGGTTCTCCATGGGAGCGCTCCAACCTGGCGCCTGTCTCGTCAGTGGTTGACGGCAGCTGGTACCGCGACGGCACCTCAGCGTTCTCGTTCTGGGGCCCAGGTCGATACCGGACCGTGAAGTCGAACTCCTGAAGGCTGATGGCACATCTGAGGTGCTGGCCCTGAAGGTCCGTCCTCTCCATGAGTGTGGTGAGTGGCGAGTGATCTGTCACCAGCGTGAAGTGCACCCCGTGCAAGTACTGCCTCATTGTGCGCACCGCCCACACCACTGCCAGCATATCACCTTGGTAGCTGGCGTACTGCCTCTCAGTCTTCCCCAAGGATCGGCTGATGGCAACACAGATGTGCTCAACACCGTCTTCGTCCTTCTGCCCGAGCACCGCACCGATTCCGTACTTGCTCCAATCAGTGTACAGGATGATGGGCTTGTCGTAGTCTATGGGCCTCAGGCATCTCCCCGAACAGAGAGCATCTTTCAGCTTCTGCAGCGACTCATCCTGCTCAGGACCCCAAGCTGCCTTGATGTCCGTGACCTCCTTCCTCAGCAGGTCATTGAGAGGCCTAGCCAGCTCCGAGTAGTTAGGGCCTCCAATCTCCCCAACCAAGCCTTTGTAGTAGTTCATGAGCCCAAGAATAGAGCGCAGACCCGTCTTGTCATCCGGCTTCGGCAGCTCCTGGATCGCCTTGGACTTCGCCTCCTGGGCCCCGATGGTGTTGTGACCGATTCTGTACCCGAGGAAGTCTACGGTGCTTGCGCCAAAGGTAGACTTCCCTGAATGCAGCCTGATCCCCGCGTCCCCAAGTGTACGGAGCACCTTCTCGACGTCCTTGATGTGCTGTGCGGCGGTGTCTGAGTACACCACCACATCATCAACATAGCACACAGTGCAATATTGAAGCATCCTGAGCTCGTAGTCCATGATCCTGACGAACGCTGCCGTAGCCCCCGCTGCCCCGAATGGCATGGAGGTGTACCGATATAGCCGATTGCCCCACCAGAAGGCTGTCTTGTCCCGGTCCTCGTCGGTGGTCATGGGGATCTGGTGGAAGGCCTTGGTGGCGTCAAGAGTGGTTTTGAACTTGGCCTTGGCTGCCTTCTGGTACAGCTCCTCCGGCCGGTGCGGAACCGTCTTGTCTTTGAGAGACAGACGGTTGCACCGTCGGAGGTCCACGCAGAAGCGCGTGGATGTCCACAAACCGGTCTCGTGGTCCTTCTTGCCCGCCACCACAACGTTGCTGGCGTGCTTGCAGTGTATCGAAGCGGGCTCAATGAAACCGTACTCCAACAACTCCCTGCAGTGAATGTTGATGATCTCCGTCTCCCCCGGGCTGTACTTCCTGGGCCTCTCGTAAGCGACCTTGCTCTCGTCCTCGAAAGGGATGGAGAAGGTGCCGTGCTCCGCTTTGCCATGGTAGCCCTTGAGATCCTGGGGCTTGTTGGCGAAGCAGTAGCTGCACCTCCGGATGACGTCGCGCATCTGGTCCCAGTTCTCGTCGGTGAAGTCCGGGTGTCCACCAAACGTGGCGTTCAACTCGGTGTCTAGCCATGCAGCTTCGTCCTTGGTCACAGAAGTCTTCCCCCCAGGCTGTAGCTCCTCGATCACCGTGTACGGCAGCACCTCCTGCTCAGCCATTGAGCATTCCCAACCGGTGTCCCACTGTGCGGAAGACCGATGCACGTCCCAAGTCACCGCGTGAGACTGCTGCTGCGAATGTGCCCTGCCAAGTCCACCACCGCCGGGTGCGCCCTGGAACATGCACGCCATGGCCACCCACAGGATGCCAAGCAACAATGCGAAAAACCGAAAAAATCGTGTTAGTCCGCTTCTTGGGGCTGGTGGATGAGCCGCTGTTATGCACGTCAACAACCTCCACCCCCCGTGCAGTAAGCGGAGCTTTCCACCAGCTGCAAAGAACACCACCATGATGGTCGTCATGATGACGTACAACGTCTGTGCGGCCCGATAATGCCTGACCAAGTTCCCCACCTGCTGTAGCCGCTGGGCGAACCTCGGCCTGTGCATGTACTTCGGTGTTGCACTTAGCTCTGCTCGACCTCGTGCCACCACGTTATGAAGTGTACTGACGGTCCGATTGAAGAAGCTCACCTCTTCTTCCCGTGTTGATGTCACACCAGGCTCCGCAGCGTTGCCTGTGGTGTGGCCATTGGTGGCTTCGCCCACCCATAACAGCTTGCAGTAGATGGCAGCTGTCCTCAAATACCGAACTTCCGAAGATAACGCGACCAACAGTGAAAAGGTTGCGCTGTAAGGTTGCCACCAGCACCCGATCAGTGCCAATATTACCCGTAGAATGAAGGCGCTCGTGGTGCCCTGCATGGCGTGGTGACCACCCATCACCCTCCAAGCAGCGCACAGGGTTAGCATGATGCCATCCGCCATTGCCCGTGTGCGTGATCGTGATGTCTGGGCACCAGTGCTGTGCCACACTATTCTCGTCACCGTTCTCTGGCACTCACACAGGAGCCACCTGTACGTGAGTGCTGTTAGGCACCATAGAGAGTGCCCGATTAGCTCTCCTAAGGCCCATGCTGGCAACAGCATGTGGCGCCCCAGGGATGGTGAGGTGATTACCACCAGTGCTGCCAGCAGCAGTGTCACCACGTACCCCCACACCAGCTGTCTATGCCGAACAACCGGCTTACCTGGTTCCAGGCCAGGGCAGCTTACTGGTCTGAGCCTCCGGGCGCTGCGGTCCGTCGGCTCTGGTGAAAATCCGTCTTCTTGTTGGTGTCAACCACTACTGAGGGTTGCACCCGCTTCTTGCTCACGGCTGAAGCACTACGCTGGCCAGTTTTCTGTTTTCTGACGTCCTGTGGTGGGAACGATAGGTCACCGCTGTCGGCCGTCTCCTCCAAATCAGGGTACGTGAAGCAGATGCCAGTCTCTTCCACTTGCTGTCCGTTCTGCGCCTGCCCGCGCAACTTCTTGTTCTCCTCATTCAACTCGTCCGCATTCTTCAACACGGCCTCGAGTTTTCCCTCCAGGATGCTGCGTGTAGCTTGGAGATCCTTCTGTTGCTCCACTGCCTTCGCGCGGTGTCTCTTCAGGTCCCACTCCAGGAGCGTGGCTCGTTCTAGAGCACAGTTCTTCTGCTTCATGAATTTGAGCTTCTCGTTGATGGATTTTCGCATCACCTCGTTGCGAGCTTCAACTTTCCTCTCAAGCCTGACCACCATGTCCCTGAGCTCCCCCACATCCTCATCGTCCTTTGCAAGCGTCTCCTCGAGCTCCTTGGCCTTGTCCTCTGCTTTTGCCAGTGCCCCCTCGAGCTCCTCCACCTTCTCCTCGGCTATCTCGGCCCTCTCCTCGAGCTCCACCAAGAGCTGCACCGTGTCACTGACAGGTGGTGAGGGTTGAGTTCGACTCTCCACTTCGGGTTCTTCGCGTAGCAGCTGTGCGAAGAGGGAGAGTGGCTCTCTGTGGATGGTCGTGACCTCGAGATGGCTTACCCAGCGAAGTGCGTTGAACTTTCTGTGGTTCTCCAGGAGGTAAAGTTCGTTGAAGGACAGATCCACGATCTTCCCTTCCTGTCGGCAGTACTCCTCGTCCTCGAAGATGTAGTACAAGTTCTTAACGTTTGGGTGTGCGCGCATCTTGAGCACGTGCACGGTGTTGCCCACCTTCCTGGAACCATCTGTGTAGATGTGCTCCATGATGTCCTGCGCCACTTTCTCGCCATCCTGGATGTCCTCGAAGTGCTGTTCGAGTGTGTGAGGCAGTCCCAGGTGGCCACCACTGTTTCTTTGTGCTCGACTCTGGCCTCCCAGGCACAGGTAGCCTGCCATCGAGTGAGCGACGGACCTGATGTACTTCTGCTTGACCTTGTTGTCGATGAACATCATGCCGACCCCCCGCAGTGTGTTCCCTTCGCCAGCGAGAATCTTCAGGTTGCCATCGGTGGTCTTCCGATACCTGACCACCAACACCGTCTGGTTTGGTTGGATCTTGAGCCATCTTAACCCCCTGATGTCCAGCCATTGGTTTCCTGCCTCCTCCCTCTCGTGACCACAGCTGGCGTGCTGAAGATCAAGTGGGCTGTAGACGAGCTGTGCAGGCTCTCTCGGGTCAAAAGGCTTGTCGGTCGTGGTCATGGTCTCAGGGACGAGGTGTCGTACTAGCTGAGCAGGTACCACCGGCTTCAGGCTGTCCTTCCAGACCGTCACCATGGTGTCCATGTCGTCATCCTCCAAGTCCACCGGTGTCTTGGACTTCACCAGCTTGATGTCCTTCGCGTTCACCCGTGCAGGTGTCTTCCGTTTCGCTGATCTTGGCGGTGCCGGAGCCCTCCTCTCGGAGTAACCGGCCAATGTCTCCTGGGCTGCAATCTCGGAGTTGCAGGCCTTCAGCATTGAAGAGCCATCCCATATCCCAAGATACTCCCGTGCTGCGTGGTAGTTGTCGAACACCACTCCTGAGCCACCCTCCCCGTCTGTGACAGGATAGAACTTCTGAGTACCCCTTGCCTTGTTGTTGCGGATGATGAGCTTGGGTGCCTTGTCGTGTCCTTGCTCCACCTCCTGGTACTGGTCATAAATCAGTTGCCTGAGGAAGTTGAGGTCAACCTTCCTCGACACCCTCAAGTGCTGGTACATCCAGCACCCCGCGCCCTCGTAGTAGTGGGGCAGCTGCAACTCTGACTCCAGCTTGGCTGCAAAGCTGCAATCGGCAGGTGAATGGTTCAGAGTGGCCTGCGCGATGCTCAGGGCGTCATCTGCTGGCTTCGTCCTGACACAGAACTTGTGCACCTTCTGGTCCCACATTAGTGTGCCAACTATGGGGCCAGAAGGATAAACCTGCCCCTCACACAACGAGCGCTGGAGCTCTTCCAGCTTCTCGTCGTGTGCCTCATGGAGCGCTTCGTAGTCGGGCTCGACCACCGTGAATTCACTGCCTAGGTTAGGCACCACCGAATGCCACCACTCCATGGTGCACTTGGTGTATGGATCCCACTTCTGGTCCACCGAGGAAAAGTCAGGCCACCTGAGTCTCTCGTTCGGGACCACCTTCTCCTGTTGGCAGCGAGCGAACTTGACCTTGGTCTCCTTCTCGTTTACCTTCTCCACAATGTCGCACAGCCTCTGGTAACCATCCCCGGAGGTGTACAACCTCTGTTGCCTCCACGAGCCACCCTCATCACTGAACTCCTCCTCGAGGTCACCCCAGCAGTGCACCATGCACCCCTTCCATGGGCGGTGTGCAGTGATTAGGAATTCTGGGTCTAATTCCGCTATCTGCTTCTCCGTCAAAGGCACACACCGTGTACGTGGGAGAAGGTCCAGCCATTCTGTCCTGGTCTCCTCCTCCAGGAGCTTCTGCGTGTAACACGCTATTCGGTGAAAATGACATTATGGTAAATAAATGACATTAGTTGTTTTTTGCAATATTCAGGAATTATATTCGTGGAAATTTTAATTGTTTGAAATATTTTTGCTTGCAGGCCACCGCGATCGTAAAATTTCAAGACATGTACCAAAATTTTTTCCAAGACATGGTCAAGCATGCAATTTGTTTTCGGTGCGGACAATGGACGTGCACATGACATGTGAAAGCAATATGCAATTGACAAACATTATTTTTCTAATAATTGCATTTACATTATGTACATTGATCTTTGCGTCTAAGCAAGCTATTTTTATTCACACCTCGACATCGCTGCCATCGTCTTCCTCATTTTCATCGTTTTCGCTAATTTCTAGATCGCCTTCCGTTTCTAGCATTTGCCCGTTATCAATTCGTCTTTTTTTGGCACGTTGCGCAAGCAGTGCGATTACGAGCTGTCCATACTGCTTTTCTGGGATACAGCCTTTCACTTCGCCAACAGCGATGTTCCAGGACAGCAATATCTCCTCACTATTGAAGGCTTCTGTTGACGGCGCGTCGGATGGGTTCTCCCAGAAGGCTCCCGCTTTACCCGCTAAAACTTTTCCGAGTCTTCTCTCGTCCGTGTCCGTGTATTTCTTCACTTTCAGGTACTTGTACTTCAACTGCTTCGCGTAGGCAATCCGTGCATGCACTCGGACAAGCATCAGGGGATCCGACCATTCTTTGGCATTGAGCTTGACGCGGAATTGGCATACGTCGTTAGCCTTCACGCCCGTGATTTGTCCAAGGCAAACTGCATAGCTGTTGACGGTCATTTGCTCGTACGAAACCTCCCATTGTGGGTCAGCCACGTACGCTTCAGCTTTCCTAGAGGCGCGATTCGCCGCCTTGCGTTTGCCCGTGTACATGGCAACCGGTGCACGCTCTACGCGTTCTTGAATTCGTGCTGGAATCTCTGCTGCTGCTGGTAGCTGAGTTTCAGCGAGTCTGAGAGGTGCTTCAAGAGCATGCACCAAAGGAGCATTGAGACGGTGGTGTAATTTGCTCGGCAACACGAAAGGAACATCGGGTTCTTCAAACACGTTCTCCTCGGTCAGCTTTCGTTGCTTCCTCAACAACTCCGTCCACCACGCCTCGTGGGTAGGTGAAAAAGTCGTACTCAAAATGCTCCGCAATCCTTGCACCAGATCTTCCAGCTTCGCAAGACCTTCGGTGGAGAACGCTTTCGGGTCGACAAATTCAGGAAGCTCCTCAGGCATAGAATTCAACACCTTCAGGCCCTCCTCGGGCAACCACTTGATGTCGGTAGAATACATCTTGTATTGCACAACCACATCGCCGTCCTCGTTCTTGTACGCCTTGAAGGTTTGTTGAGTTGAGATGCCACAAACGTTCTCGTAGCGCCCACTGAACCAGCTCTTCAAATCATGCACTTTCGCCACCGCGGTCGTGAAGATGCCATCCGTGAAACACTCCTTCGCGATTTCCATCATTTCGTCCAGGGTCAGAGCAAGTTTGCGTTTTAAGCGCACCGAAAATCGAGAGAACATTTGGTCGATGTTCTCGTGGGTGTGGCCGACGATTAAGAAATTCACCTTCACCTTCTTGAAAGCGCTCGACATGACCAGCCAAGAGATGTAGGCCAACAGCATGATGCTCTTGTTCGTGCCCACGTTGTCCAGTTGAACGTACAAGACTTCCGGCATAGGGTACGGTTGCTCGTCATCCCCTACACGACGGTGCTCGTGAATTCGAATCACGTCACGATGCAGCACATTCAGCAAAAAGTTGGCGTCGTCCCCGTAATTCGCGTAGTTGAAGTCCATAAATCGCCCAACGTTCTCGATGATGCTACCCATATTATGCACGTCTAAGAAGTCCTTCCGGTCCAGATATGATGGCATGCGCGTAAAATGGGGCAGGCGCGTCGTCCATTGGGTCATGCCGTCGATAATAACTGAGGCATATTTCCACCAAGTCTTGTTTTCCTTGATGCTCTTGGTCATGTTGGATTTCCGACCATGTTTATAAAACTTCTCGCGTTCAGCACGCGCTTGATCAAGGTGTTTTTCTCGCATCGCGTCGTATGGACCTGCAAAACAATTTAACACAAACGACTGTTACTAACTGACAAAACAATTCGGGGAAAATACCAACTATTTTTTCTTAGAAAATATTAGAAGTTAGCTCACCGTGTTGAGATTTGGTGTGCCCTCCTTCAACAGTTTGATTGAAGCACGTACGCTGCACTGAGAGAACCGTTTGCACTTCGGAACTTTGAGCCAAGATTTAAACTTCTCCTTCCAGATGCCGTAGAAGTAAGGGAGGGAAACTTCCTTGGTTGCGCGGTCGTGAATAGATAAAGTCTCTAAATACTCGTCCCAAATCTCTTCTCGCGTGACTCCCGATGGCAGATGTGTCTCCGGTTTATCTGGCTGAGGTTCTCCTCTTTCTTCTGCGATTTATTCACGAAGGCGATAACATGTGACTTTGTGCTAGAACAGCGACGATTTGCCTCGCACCCTGTCAATCCGTGGACAAAGTTCGATCTCCCAGAGAGGACGCGTTCACGGACATCGCAAAAGTAGCCTTGACTTACTTGAAACACCTTCTGGTAGAACGCGGAGCATACCTGTGACAGCCATAGGAAAAAAGTGCTCATTAGCTTAATGAGCACTTTTGCTCAAACTGTGACAAAGATAGAAATTCAGGCGACATGTTTAGGTATTCAAGGTAAGTAGGAAAAAGTGCTCATTAGCTTAATGAGCACTTTTTGCCTAAACTGTGACAAAGATAGAAATTCCGGCAACCTGTGTAGGTATTCAAGGTAAGTAGGAAAAAGTGCTCATTAACTTAATGAGCACTTTTTGCCTAAACTGTGACAAAGATAGAAATTCCGGCAACCTGTGTAGGTATTCAAGGTAAGTAGGAAAAAGTGCTCATTAACTTAATGAGCACTTTTTGCCTAAACTATGACAAAGATAGAAATTCCGGCAACCTGTGTAGGTATTCAAGGTAAGTAGGAAATAGTGCTCATTAACTTAATGAGCAGGTTTTCAGCGTACCGGTTTGTCACAGATAAAGTTTTTAAATATGAACGTCGAGTCGATCGTGCGGGTACCATTTCTTGAAAGGTCTGATACCATCCATTCTTTACGGTCTTTTTGAGAAAAATTCCAAAACATTTCTCGTTGCGCTGTCAGAGCTGAGATATGAAAATTCATAGAGCAATGAGTTTTGCAGTTGCATCTAAAAACACTAATTTCTTGAATAGAGGCTTCAGAGAGGTTTCGAGCTTTCAAAGAAATTTGTTTGTTTTGCTTCTGTATCCTGACTGTGGACGTGTAAGCGGCTCTTTGCTTAGTAGTGTTTTTGAATTTCCCATTTAGCACACTTTCGATGTTTTCTTTCCCTACACTATGTGTGAGAAAGCTCGCCTCAAGGCTTTGAGTTATCCCATTAAAGTCTACACTCGCGATCTTTCTTGTACTAGACTCTTGCGTGGCTAATGAGAAATTGCTACTGAATGAGCGCGTTGGCGACTTTGGAGGTAAAGCGGTAATCGGAGTTTCAGCTCTTAGCGAGTTGATTGGCGTACTCGCGAACGGAAAGCAGGGAAAGCATATTAACTCATCGACACAGTCTGACTTGTAGACCGATGAGCGAATAGCGTTCTCTGGCGATGAGCGAATAGCGGTCTTTGGCGATGAGCGAATTGCGGTCTTTGGCGATGAGCGAATAGCGTTCTGTGTCGATAAGCGGAGAACGTCAGTATTCAAGTCTATGACATCGTCTACTTAAGTTGCGTATGTTAACTTGTTTTGCGAAAGATCTATGATCTCGTCTATTTGGCCTGCAGAATTTGGCCAGAACGACTTCATCGAAAAAATGGTTCATAAAACTTATGAGGCGATTTTCCGTTGAATGGAAACGACATGCCTTTTATCCTCGTTTCGTCTGGAAACTTGGAAATGACCATCGGTCATAAAAAATTCTTGGATCGATCGAAAAGATATCATCCAATGAAATCATTTTTTAGTCGTAGTCGTGGATCGAAGTATTAATCATGCATGTCATCAATAGATGTTGAATCAATGCGTCCAATCAAAAACCGGGATCTACAGATTCAGGATTAGGACACTAAAATTCGACAATGACCTGAAAGTTTCTTGTGTCTCCAGTTCATTTCTGACTTCACTTCTCAAAAGCTTTAACCTACTTTGCAACGTAAACTTCCAGTCCATCAGCTTTCTAGTTAGCTCATTACTCGGAAAATAATGGCTTCGCCGGAACAGTTCAAAGCGGTCGTGCAGTCAGGGAACACAACAGAGTTCTTGGAGTTCCGATGGGCTGTAATGAGAAACAGCGCGAACCAATTAGAGCTTCAAATATTTCCCATCGACGGCCTTGAGAACCCACCGGTGTTGCACAAAATTCCGGTTTATACCCCGTCCGATACAGAGTCTCCCCTGCGCGTGTGCTATCCAGCTTTGCACGCGCAGGGGAAGGCAATGTATGTCATCATTGTCAGAGACTCGCAGATTACTTCCATCTGCCTTACCGCTGCAAACCTGATCAGCAGTTCGGTCGCGCCAGCATACACTACAAGGCGCGACCGTTTCGATGAGCTGGTTAGAGTAGCGAGCGGAAAGGAAGAGGCATTCTCCACCTTCATAAACGATATGTGGAGAAACAGCCACAACGCCGACTTCTGGAAAGCCCCTGAGAAGTCTGGTCAGTCGTACGCTACCTTGGACGAGACGATAGACACAGAGATGGGTGGTGTCAGTGTTCTGCCGACACAGGTACGAAACCCGCTCATTAACTTAATGAGCAGTTCTGTTCACTCTCCTTTGTCGTGTCATAGTATGGCAAAACTGCCCTTCTTACCTGATCTTAAGTGTGTGTGATAGAGAAAGGTTTCTACTTTTTTCTATTGTCGTGTCATAGTATGTGGGAGTCTACACTCTCAACTTATTCTATTCACTACTCTATAATTACTCAGCCCTAACAAGGCAAGACACTAGAACAAGTATGCAATCGATACTGTCTAAATTACTTCTAATACACCAGGCAATCACTGGAACAAGTTACACACTTTATGCAAGCACAGTCGGCTATATATTTTAGGTTTTACTTCCGTATCCACAGTTCTCCAATTTCGCCCGAAAGCTCTCTAGCAGATGCTTTATCGGAGCTCCATCCGGAGCACCGACTATTACTATTACTATAGTGTCGAACTGTTTTCAAGGTCTCTCTCTCGGAAGTCTCCATCTCACAAGTCTCCATCTCGGAGGTCTCCATCTCGTACTACTATTACTATAGTGTCATCTGTCATACGGATCGGCACAGGTCGGTACTGTACTCCGTACTGAGTACTCCACTATATTATACTTAGCCGTTTTTTGCCTATCTTATTTTCTGTGCTTGCTATATCAGTTGCGCTTGTCCTCCTAGCACAACTCCCCCCCCCTTAGGGAAGGTCACGTCCTCGCTGACCACATGGGCCGCTTGGAACCTACGGCGGTTCCGATGACCATAAATGGTTCATCCTGACAGCTTTAGGCCTGTCAAACCCGGCGGTTCTCGGGACGCCTGCCCGGGGATTCCCAGGACCCCTGCTCCTGGTGCCTGGATTCACATGTACACTTCCAGACACACAAGGTATCGAAACCTGTCCAAATAAGTATACACGTACAAGGCATAACACACTTTTGTGCCGTGAAGCTAGAGCGTTGGCCAATTAAGGCAACGGGAGATCCCGTCCGAGGGGTGTCCTCGCTCACCAACGTATAACCGCTGGGATCACTCAACTCCACCGACACTACATGACACATACAATTACACGTACAATACAGGGATGACAATAGGTTTGCCAATTACCTGGCGGTTTTTGGGACGCCTGCCCAGCGGTTCTTGGGACGCCTGCCCAGAGCTTTTACCCAGTGCTCCAACTGCCGCCCGGTCATGCCGAGGCTAGAGCCACTGCTCTTGCTGAATGGATTATACAGGTTTCCACCTGTCGCCCGGTCATGCCGAGGCTAGAGCCACTGCTCTTGCTGAATGGATTATACAGGTTTCCACTTGTCGCCCGGCACTACCGAACTAGAGCTGCTGCTCTCACTGAATGGATTACCCAGGTTTCCACCTGCGGCTCGGCTTCGCCGAACTAGAGCCAATGCTCTCATGAAACGGATTATACAGATTTCCACCTGTTGCCTGACCGTACCGAGGCTAGAGCCAATGCTCCATTGGATAGATTACCCAGGTTCTCACCTGCCGCCTGATTTACCGAGGCTGGGGTCAATGGATTATACAGGTTCTCACCTGTCGCCTGGCTATGCCGAGGCTAGAGCCACTGCTCTGGTGGATGGTTCGAACAGGTTCTCACCTGTCGCCTGGCGCGCTCGCAGTGGCTGCCATCTGCCACTCGCGGCGCGCTCTCTCCCCCCTAAAAGAAAAGCGGTCCGCTCCCGGACGCTTCACTCTCGGTGGCCCTAAGGGGAGGGCGCGGGTGAGCACCTCGGTGTGCTCACCTCGTGGCGACACGCATGCAAGGGTGGGCCTCCTTGCAGGCGCGTGGCGATGCGTCCCGTCGAGACGGGTGCACTCGCCCGGAGCTTGGGGCTCGCCGGCCTCATCAGCACCCCGAGTGTGGGTGCCGCGCTCCGCGCTCGGCGGCGGGGCATGCGTGCGCGGTGTGCTGCTCCCAGGCACGCGCATCAACCTCTGCAAGGAGGCCCGATGCGCCTGGACGCGGTGCACACGCTGCGCGCTACTCCCAGGCACCATGCATCTGGTGTGCCTGGCGGGGCAGCGGCGCGTCACGCAGCCCGAGACAGCACAGCGAGAGCTGCTGCCTCATGGCGGTGCGCCTGGCGCGCTCGCGGTGGCTGCCATCTGCCACTCGCGGCGCGCTCTCCCCCCCCCAAAGAAAAGCGGTCCGCTCCCGGACGCTTCACTCTCGGTGGCCTTAAGGGGAGGGCGCGGGTGAGCACCTCGGTGTGCTCACCCCGTGGCGACACGATGCAAGGGTGGACCTCCTTGCACGCGCGTGGCGATGCGGCCCGTCGAGACGGGTGCACTCGCCCGGAGCTTGGGGCTCGCCGGCCTCATCAGCACCCCGAGTGTGGGTGCCGCGCTCCGCGCTCGGCGGCGGGGCATGCGTGTGCGGTGTGCTGCTCCCAGGCACGCGCATCAACCTCTGCAAGCAGGCCCGATGCGCCTGGACGCGGTGCACATGCTGCGCGCTACTCCCAGGCACCATGCGTCTGGTGTGCCTGGCGGGGCAGCGGCGCGTCACGCAGCCCGAGACAGCACAGCGAGAGCTGCTGCCTCATGGCGGTGCGCCTGGCGCGCTCGCGGTGGCTGCCATCTGCCACTCGCGACGCGCTCTCTCCCCCCCAAAAGAAAAGCGGTCCGCTCCCGGACGCTTCACTCTCGGTGGCCCTAAGGGGAGGGCGCAGGTGAGCACCTCGGTGTGCTCACCTCGTGGCGACACGCATGCAAGGGTGGGCCTCCTTGCAGGCGCGTGGCGATGCGTCCCGTCGAGACGGGTGCACTCGCCCGGAGCTTGGGGCTCGCCGGCCTCATCAGCACCCCGAGTGTGGGTGCCGCGCTCCGCGCTCGGCGGCGGGGCATGCGTGCGCGGTGTGCTGCTCCCAGGCACGCGCATCAACCTCTGCAAGGAGGCTCGATGCGCCTGGACGCGGTGCACACGCTGCGCGCTACGAGGGCACCATGTGGTGTGCCTGGCGGCTGACAGCGTCACGCAACCGGACAGCCTTGGCGAGCTCTTCCGCCTCGCTGGCGGTGCGCCTGGCGCGCTCACGCGGTGGCTGCCATCTGCCACTCGCGGCGCGCTCTCTCCCCCCCAAAAGAAAAGCGGTCCGCTCCCGGACGCTTCACTCTCGGTGGCCCTAAGGGAGGGCGCGGGTGAGCACCTCGGTGTGCTCACCTCGTGGCGACACGCATGCAAGGGTGGGCCTCCTTGCAGGCGCGTGGCGATGCGTCCCGTCGAGACGGGTGCACTCGCCCGGAGCTTGGGGCTCGCCGGCCTCATCGGCACCCCGAGTGTGGGTGCCGCGCTCCGCGCTCGGCGGCGGGGCATGCGTGCGCGGTGTGCTGCTCCCAGGCACGCGCATCAACCTCTGCAAGGAGGCCGATGCGCCTGGACGCGGTGCACACGCTGCGCGCTACCCCCAGGCACCATGCGTCTGGTGTGCCTGG